>OY804606.1:30326802-30595937 GCA_963680895.1 Fragum sueziense | reverse complement strand
TGACCGATATCTTCCCGTCATTCAATGCTAATAACGGACTGAAAACATACATTTTATGCAATAATGCTCTATAATGAAAAAAAATATTTACAATGTTATGCAAAGTTCGTCGTTAGGGAAGAGAACGGAAGTTTGACAAGCGCCACTGGTTCTGTACTAAACGTTGCATATGGCGGACACAGCTCGTTAACCCATTACCAGACGACAAAATTTTGGACTGTTCCAAATTCAAAGATGTTGCAGACAACGATTAAAATTGAATGAAAATTAGCTCGACTTTTCGAAGAAAATGAGAGCTTTTACTGTCACCCGGGCGTCGGCGTTGGCGTCGGCGTTGCAACAAAGGTTAAAGTTTTTTTTTTTCAAACATCAATAACTTCCATGCTATCAAAGGGATTCAACCCAAACCTGGAATATTTATTCGCCATCACACCATCTACCTTACTACCAGGGCCCATGACCCTGGCTCCACTATATTTGGAGTTAAGCCCCCTTTATACTAAGCAACTTAGAAAGTCGAGCGCGCTGTCTTCGGACATCTCTTGTATCTCAATGGGGTTGGAATTAAAAATTACAAGATTAGTTAATAGATAAGTGTCGGTGGAATGTATCGGATACCCATGGCTAAGGAAGCATTTGATTGCTAGTGGGTTTATCCTTTCACAAACACGACCCTAGTTTAACGTATCTGATAAAAATAGTTTGGTAAACATTGAGAAAAGGAAATATAAATTGCTGAAAATCGCCTCCTTTTCCCTTAATATTTTCCAAGATGCAGCGTTATACACTCCAAACTTTTGAAACAAATCATCATTTCATCTGCAACTCCATTCAAATCGGAACAATCTACCCATTAAGCTGCTTGGGAAAGGGTCAACAATTGCGGTTGTAATATTATAAGTTTAGAAACATTTCGTATCGTATTTGATTTTTACCTAGTTGGTTTGAAGATTTATTATAGGCTATATATCATTCATTATGGGTTTGGTGGTAGGTTTAACCCTTTCCCAAACGATAAATCTTTAAAATTTCAAATAGCACGGAAACTATTGAGACAAAAGGAGAAACTGCTGGTTATCAGCAGTTTCTTTTGTCTAAATATTTCCAGAAACATTTCTATAAGGGACGTCAAAACAAGGAATTGTTTGAGAAAGGGCTAACCCATTCCCGAGTTTCCACACCGATCGAGTTTGAGTTTATTGGGGTTTTACGCCGTTTTCAACTACCAGGGTCATATCGCGGCGGCTGGAGCACCTACCCATGGATTCCTGTTATTTCTCAAACCAGTACTACCACAACACCCTTACCGAGCCTCCAGCTGCTCGCCGACTTAGGTTAACGATTTCAAACCCATTGGTGAGTGACAATTTTGTCAGAAAGGGTATTAGCCGCGGCCGGGTATCGAACCCGGGACCTCTCGAATGAGGGTCAGATGCGCTACCAACTGCGCTAAGGCCGCGGCCCCACACCGATCGAACCGCGCGCGTTACAGATGATAAAAGTGGCAGACAATTTGTGTTGTTCATAAAAAAAAAAAAAAAAAAAAAAAAAAAAAAAAAAAAAAAAAAAAAACCTAGAAAATGGTGTACATGAACATCCTCTTTTGTCTCAACGTTTCCCAAGCATTTCCTATAAGGAACATGGAAACCTGAAGCGCGTTCCTTAGAGCGAGATTTCTCGAGATATCTTAAGATTTCTTAGGATATTTTAGGATAAAGCGTTTTTTACAGCAAGATTTTTAAGACGCTCAATGGGAGGCGCCATCACCCTATACTTTGTGTGAAACGCATTGGTTAACCCTGTAGAAACAATATAACAGAGAATTGACCGAGTTGTTCCAAACGCTCCATGATACCATGGTAATGCTCCATACCTCATACAAATGACGTCATCATGACGTCATTTGTATAAAGTATGGAACATTTGGAACATCTCGGTCAGAATCTAGTTCTTAAAAACACTTTATCTAAAACATCTTAAGAAATCATTACATTAAATTTCGCTCTAAAGAACGCGCCTCACGTCTTATTTTGGGAAATAGCCTTTTAGTGGTTACCAATCAAATTACTAAGACATCTAAAGCCTAGATATGTGAAAAGGTCACATACATCATTTGAGGCCATTTTGAGTCGAGATCAGTCTGAGAATACACACAGTCTGATCAAGATCTATATTGTTTTCTAAAAGTTTCTTCGTGCATTGAAGCAACAGTACAAAAACAAAATGGATCCTAACATAGCGTTTGTACGAAGGCTACTATGGATCCACGAGTTCCTTATCGCATTTGAGACATCACTATAAGAACATTTGATGCATCAAATATTTACCCCATTCCTACACAATGACACGTTTTGACAACCCACAAGATAAACGCTTTGAATAACATTGTTGTAAATGAAGAACTTGCTTTTGACAAGCAATTTCTTCATTTGCCTCAATGTTTTCTACCCATAAAGACGTCTGCAACATCTTTGAATTGGTTCAGTAAAACATTTTGTCTTCTAGTAATGGATTAAGAACCCGTTAATCTACATGCCCATTTTTTAAACCTTTCAGACAGTGAATATAAAAGCCAGCTGGACGAAGCCAGCCAGAAAAAAGCCAGGGAGGAACTGTTTGAAAGAAATGACAAAGATAGAGATTTGGCTGTACAGAATCTGAGAAAGTGGGTCTTAGAGCAAAAACAGTGGCTGAGCACACCCACAGGTTTAATATCATCGGTGTTATTGCAAAACCGCGTAACTCCAGCTTTAATCAAGCTGGAGTTACGCGGTTTTGCAATAACACCGACGAATATCTTTCAAGTAGAGCTACAGATACAAGGGGGGGGGGGGGTATGGCTTATCAGAATGCAATATTCCTTTTATTGTTCATCAAACCCTATGTTGTGGGTACTACACTTAATTAGAATCGTCTCGACTAGAAGAGTAAAACGGGAAAAAAATCCTTTAACCAAGTTTAAAAGTCTTTACATATACAAATTTCACAAATTTCGTGTAAATGTCAATTTTTGCCATCATCATTTTCTTTGTCAATACAAATTTTATACCATGCATAACAGTAACTTTTTGCTAATCTCTTTGCATTTTTTTCAGATTATGCCTTTCTACTACGTTTTCTGCGAGTACGTAAATTCAGTCAACTGGAGGCAAGATTGTCAATTGAGCGGTACTGGGCCCTTAAAGACGAAAATAAGTCCATATTTAGAGATATGGACACCACGGACCCAAATCTGATCGGAATGCTGAAAGAAGGGTAAGATATTTTGTCGCTTTTCAACACAAATCTCGTAACTGCAGCTTGTTATGAGCTGCAGTTACGAGGTTTTTGTTGAAAAGCAGAAATATGTATATCTATTTCTTTCACATAATTGGAGTTAATATTCTGTTGAATTCTGTTTAACCCATTACATCACATTGACGCTTTTTGACGTCCCACATATTTAAAAAGCTTCGAAAAACATTGTGGGACGTGAAGTTAACAAGTCCATATTTAGGGGTATCGACACGAAGGACCCAAATTTGATCGGAATGCTGAAAGAAGGGTAAGGTATTACATCACTTTCATGTAAATATTGATAAAGTTAAGGTAGTCCATCCCTAATGAGGATCACGCCATGTCGGCATTATTGGGATGACGTCGCAATCATTCGGCGGTGGAACGAGCCACCGCCGAATGTTTACGCCGTCACCCGAATAGGTTCGCGGATACGTAACTAATTTTTACGACATCGCACGAAAAATTTCGACTTCTAGTATTTCTCATTAGGAGTGAGCTACTTTAATATTCTATTGAATAATTCAACACTTACCAAACCAAAACCTGGTTTTGACATCAATGATAGGAAATGCTTACCAATGAGAAAATGAGTAGGCAAAAGACCAAAGTCGAATGTCGATGGTGGTGAATTCGGACTGGTAAAAAATCGTCGTCTGGGAATTGGTTAACCTGAAACTTTAGATTTGTCCAAATTCAAAGGTGTTGCAGACGATAATTTCAAGTGAATGAAGTAGCCTTGATTTTAGTCATATTGGGTAGAAAACATTGTGGGAAATGAAGAAATTGCTTGTCGCAAGCAATTTCTCAATTTTTCACAATGATCTTGAAGAGCGTATTGTGCCGTCATTATGTGGAAATGGGTTGAATAAAAACATCTCTCGTTTCAGAATGTTCATATGCTCTAAGAATTACGATAAAGATGGATGTCGGCTTTTGATTTCAAGAATAGGTACACATTTTTGTTACTTAATCGTTATTGATTATTGATTGATTGGGTCGAAGATATCGCACAAACGCAACATTCGAACCATCACATGCTGAAATATTTGGAGTTTGATACTGTGTTGCTTATCATTATAGCTCACGATCAATGACCTGGCATAGCACCCCTGTCGGGTCATTTATCGAGAGATATACCGAACAGCAAACCATCAGCTGTTATTTCTTATAATGGTAAATGTAAAGTCAAGTTAAATCCATATCTATTTTAAAATTACAAGCCACAGCTTTTAGCTGAGGCGCGTTCTTTAGAAGATTTCTTAGGATGGTTTAGTTTTTGAGAACTAGAACTAGATTCTGAGTTTCTGACCGAGATGGTCCAAATGCTCCATATTTCATACAAATGACGTCATGATGACGTGACTGTCGTCATTTGTATGACGTTTTGGAGCATTACCATGGTACCATTCGGAACAACTCATATCAATCAATTTTCTCTTATGTTGTTTCTACAGATTTAACCGAGGGGTTCCGCACGAAGTATAGTGTAATGGCGCCGCCCATTGAGCTTCTTAAAAGTCTTGCTCTAAAGAACGCAAATATCCTAAACGATTTTAAGAAATCTCAAAATATGTCAAGAAATCTCGCTCTAAAGAACGCGCCTCTGGTCAGGTTTTTGAAAAAAGTATGTATTACGAGAGATTGTAGATCTATATATATAGCCAACCTGCAAGTTACAAGTGGGGGTCTGGATGGCTTTCCCATGATGTTTTTTTTTCAGCACGGCCATGTCGAAGTTTGTAGCACATCGGCATCCTACTCTTTAAGGTTCCGGGTTCGATCTGTGGTCGCGGAAAATGTCCTTTCAGACAAACTGTCTCCCGCAAATGGTTTGATATCGCAAACCTATGTCGGCGAGCAGCTGGAGGCTCCGTTAGGACGTTGTGTAGTAGACTAATTGTTTAAGAAACGACAAGAATCCATGGTTAGGTTCTCCGGTCGCCGCGACATGACCATAACAGTTGAAAACGGCGTTAAAACCCAATAAATCAAATGAACATTTTGCACGAAATAGCATGAAAATGTGAATTGTGCTTCAATTTAAGAAACACACGAATACCCTATATAGACGGATGAAAACCGAAATGATTTTCATAAAAGCTAAGTCAGACATAAAAGGTGCATGGCACATCTGCATATTAACCTGCATAACGGGCGCTGTGTCCTTGAACAATTTTGTAAAAGTAGGTCAACAGTATAATTTGACGGGTATTGTTTGCATATTATACAAAAATTCTGTAATATGAACTAGTAATATAATATCCACTATATCCCTAGCAAGCCATGTTTTGTCAGTTACCCCTTTCTCCACTAACGAGTGCTTTTGACCACCTTCCCCTCGAAAAGCTAAATAATACATTGAGATAAAAGAAATAAATGCCCATAATTCTCACTTTCCTTCTATGCTTGCTATGCCAAGACCATCTGCACTTTCAATCGTTGTCTCCAATTATGTACGGAGCTTGAATCGCCTATTGTTGTGCCTGTATGCGATTTAACGCTTCTTGTTACAGTTTTTGCATTCGCTGAATCAGTTTACTTTGTACAAAGACTTCAGATATAGATCTTAACATGATGGCATACAAAATGAGTCGAAAAGTCAAATTAAAGCGTGCACGTAATAAAAAATACGAATCTACGCTAATATTTCAAAAGTACATGTCGTCTTTGTAAATTCAAAACCTCCTATCTCGCTTTTGGAAAATTTCAAAGGGGAGGGAATAAAGTGTAATAACTTTTCCCAAACTGAAATGTTTTACTTGAAATTTGGAAATGTTGTTCACAAATGATCTGCCATCAATACTGATAGGTAAAATATCTCAAAACTTGCAAGAATTGTCTGTAACTGGGCACACAAGTTTGTACTTTGAAAATCGCGCGGATCGACATACGAGGTTTTGCATTTACACCGACGGTATGTGCGTATATTTTAGCATCTTCGCAAGCCAAGTGTGACATCTACGACGTAACGTCGTTTCTGTATTCAGCATTGGCGTTTTTAGTCCGATTTTCTTGGTGTCCTGGAAAGCAATTTCATTGATTCCAGCGAGATCTCGCTGGAACCAATCAGATTGATCGATACATGACAACGGACAGGAAAAGGCAATGCATTTACAACTCAAAAGCGCGAAGACGTGCGATTTTTCCTAAGAATTTCACTGCAATAGACAGCAATTTTCTATTATATTATCATATTTGTGACAACTCGACCGAAAATGCAGCTTTAATTTTCCTAGTCCGTATGGCGTAGAACGCGAAAAGAAACTCGCGTTAATTACGTCATCAATAGGCCCAATGGACGAAATAACGTCAAATGCGTTAACAATGCGTTTGATTGTTTGCTACTCCAAAACAACCAGCAGGACAACCGCTAAGCGGCGTTTCGCGATGTCAAGAAAATCGGACTGAATCCGCCAAGGGTAAATACAAACGTAGGTGGGTTCAACCTTGGCTAGCGAAGATGATATTTTAGACGTGCACGTATAAAATAAAACGCGCACGTAATGTGCATGCAAGACGGAAATATACCCGTAGACGCTTCAGATATACTCGTGCACGCTGGGGAAAGAATTTTAACCCTTTCCCAAACGGCAAAATTTTAGGGTGATCAACTTCAAAAACTGCCAAAAATGACAAATGAAAGGTATTAAA
Source organism: Fragum sueziense (assembly GCA_963680895.1). Lineage (NCBI taxonomy): Eukaryota > Metazoa > Mollusca > Bivalvia > Cardiida > Cardiidae > Fragum > Fragum sueziense. The sequence goes on along the minus strand of OY804606.1, from coordinate 30,589,007 downwards.
GATAGAATTTGTGGAAAATATGGTAAAGAAAATATTGAGACAAAAGGAGAAATTGCTGGTTATCAGCAGTTTCTTCTTTTGTTTAAATATTTTCCCAATCTTTTTCTATTAGGGACGTCAAAACCAGGTCTTGTTTGGGAAAGGGTTAACCCATTTGGTACTTCATATTCTCAAGCCAAAAATTCTAGGCCGACGCTGTTCTGTCTGAATAAATTCGACCAAGAATCCCTTTCTTGCGAATTTGCATTTGGAATATGTACCTATGTAACATTCTCCGTAAATCAGGTCGTATAAATTTGGAGAATGTATCCAAGAAGTGGGTGGACGAGACATATTTTATAGATTGCTATTTATGGTTTACGAGTGCATGCTGGACTCATTTGGTTCGTCATATTCACAAGCAAAGACTTCTAGTCAAAACGTCTTCCTTTTGAACGAATTAGAGGTAGAATTCCCTTCTTGCGAAAAAGAAATTATCTGTGCAAATCTTTACAATTCAGATTATATGTACACGTATATTGAGCATCTCTTCAAAAAATTGGGCGGAAGGGATATTGTTTTATAAGATGCTATTTATGATTTACAGTGTAATAGACTTTTGACTCATTGGTACCTGGTAGAATCGCTTTTATTGCGAAAAAAGGAATTACATGTGTAAATCTTTATAATTCAGGTCATATAAACATGGAGCATCTATTCAAGAAATGGGGTGGACAACACTTCTGTTTATGATGTACGAGTTGATCTTGATAAAATATAACTAGTACGTCATATTCTCAAACCAAAACTTCTAGCAAAAAAAAAAAAAAAAAAAAAAACAAAAAACAAAAAAAAAAAAAAAAAAAAACCAAAAAAAAAAAAACGAATTTGAGCTAGAATTTTCTTTTTCTTGGGAATTTGCATTTCGTCGCTTTTCAACAAAAGACTCAAAACTGCAGCTTAAACCAAGCTGCAGTTACGAGGTTTTTGATTGAAAAGCAGCAATTTGGACTATGTGGGGCAACTTTCTCTGTATTTCAAGTCATATAAATGTGGAGCATCTATTCAAGAAGTGGGGGCGGACGGGATATGTTTTATAGACTGTTGTTTATGATGTACAGGTTGATCTTGATAAACTGGAGTACGTCATACTCTGAAGCCAAATTTTCTAGCAGAAAATTGTTCCTTCTAAACGAATTTGAGCTAGAATTCCTTTCTTGAGAATTTGTATTTCGTCGCTTTTCAACAACAAACCTCGAAACTGCAGCTTAAATCAAGCTTAAAGCAATCTGCAGTTACGATTTTTTTTGTTGAAAAGCTGCGATTTGGACTAAGTGTGGAACTTTGTCTTTAAATTCAGGCCATATATACTGAGAGGCAAAAATAAGTATACACTCTAGTTCTTCAACCTTTTTCCAAGAAATGGATCAATAGATTAACACGATTTTTAAACGCCACCGCACGTGGTCATTTGTCCTTCGCCTACCCGTCTTTACGCCCTTCATTCCGTTTCGAAGGCTTTTTCATAGCGCACAGCGTCATCGAAAAAGGGGATTTAATTAATTAATTAATGCAAGAATTCCCGTTGAGACAATCCCTACATTTATGAATGGATTTGGATATTTTTTTTGCAGAAAGTGCCTCGTCACCTAGGACCATGTGTGTATTGCTAGTACTTTTCCATATTACGATGCGTCATGGCAAAAGGGGACTCAATGCAAACAAGTTATCTGACATAATTCCTTCTGAATTTATTGACGGATTTTGAAAACACTTGCACAGAATATTCCTATGCTAAACGACTAAGTGTATCACTTACATGGTGTATCTATAGTGTCACTTTCCTTTCGTATTATGCCGCGTCATAGAAAAATGGGTCTTATTGGCAAAAAGGGACATATTTATCGACTTCTACTAGCCACCGAGAGTTGTGTTATAATGTTAGAGAAATATGAACGTTGTGATTTGTTGTGATAAAAAAATAAAGTTATAAAATACGAATTATCAGCAACATTTGATGCTCCACTATGGCACACGTGCAAAATTTGCAAAATCGGCCTGTAGCAAGAGTATGGGTAATTAAGCAATTTCGTGTGAAATTTATTAACATTGTATTATTTGTTCAGGAGTAGAAATAAATAGTACAAAGTTTTGAGTCGATATGATGGAAATTAAGAGAGATATCGAGAAACAAAAAGTGCATACTTTCTTTTGCCTCTCAGTATATATGTCGAGCATCTATTCAAGAAATGGTGTGGACGAAGTATGTTTTATAGACTGCTGTTTATGATGTACGAGTGGATCCTGATAGACTAGAGTACGTCATATTCTCAAGCCAAATTTTTTAGCCATTTCCAGTGGACGAGATATGTTTTATAGACCGTTATTTATGGTTTACGAACTAAAGTCTATTTGAAAAAAATCATCTGTGTAATTTTCTTTGCAATTCAGGTCATATTAATGTCGAACATCTCTTCAAGAAGTGGGGTGGACGGGATATGTTTTATAAACTACTATTATGTTTTACGAGTGCATGCTGGAAATGGACTTTTTACTCATTTAGTACCTGGTAGAATCCGTTTATTGCGAAAAAAATGAATTACATGTGTAAATTTTGTCTGTATTTCAGGTCATATAAATGTGGAGAATTTATTCAAGAAATATGGTGGACGGGACATGTTTTATAGACTACTGTTTATGATGTACGAGTGGATCCTGATGGACGAGAGTACACAGGTCAATGGGGTCAAGGTCATTTGGGAATACACGAACCTGACCATGGGTCACGTGAAGATGTTCACTGGTACCGATAATAACAGACTAGCGGTCAAGTTTCAAGATGTAAGTAGGTACTTCCTATCGCAAATGTAAGTCATTTTTTCCTCGCTTTATCAGCACAAACCTCGTAACTGCAGCTTAAGGTTTACAGACCCTGAAAAAACAGCACTTTCTAACCATACAAAATGCATCAAATTACACACACTTGTAGATACACGTCACATAATTGATTCACCGTGCCGGACTTCAAGATAATGCTCCAATAAGAAAATAATGTACTAACATATTTTACCCTTCATATGCAAGGGAGGTAATTTTGAACATTTTTGTCAAATGTTTCCATAGATATGCATTAATTCAAAATTCTAAACCGTACAAATGTATATTTTTGGAAGATCCAAATTTGCTTCTCTTAGCAGCCATGCGTCTCTGCACTTTACCATTCTCTGCATACCACACAACATCTTCCGGTCTTCCTCACTATGAATAGTTCTATCAAAAGCAAAGATTAATGAGGTAACAGTCATTCGAATATTCAATATGTAAGTCTGAAGTTATGTGTAGATATTGAATTGTGTGACTGAAAATGAAACATTCAATTAATCATGTCTCTGAGAGATGAAAAGATCCACGTAGTAATTTGCTTTATTATGGTTCAAAGAATTAGTCCAATGGCCTTCCTTGTAAATGGGTCAGTCGAGTTTACTGAACTATGAAATATATTCAGCTTACACAAACGATTAATATGCATGAAGTTGTGCTAAAGATAAATACAACTCCAACATGAAATCAAAGTATGCAAGGTATTCTGGATAATCAAAGTACCTAATCAAAATACTCTACGAATCAAAGTATTCAAGGTATTCAAATGGATAATCAAAGTACCTAATCAAACAACTCTATTTCTGGCCCCGGTTTCTCGAAAAAACTTAAGTATGTTCTCAAATCTGAGCACAGTGCTCAAATTGCATGAAATCCACGTGAACTTCAATGGAATACCCTTCAACGATGGAGAGTATCCCTTTGATGTTGAGCATGTTCTCATGAGAATATACTTAAGTTTTTTTTTCGAGAAACTGGGGCCTGGACAGGCCTACATTTTTGAAAAATTTGCTTCCAAACAGTACTGTCAGTACTTTGATTTTTGGAAGCAAATTTTCTAAATTTGCTTCTCTTAGCAGCCATGCGTCTCTGCACTTTACCATTCTCTGCATACCACACAACATCTTCCGGTCTTCCTCACTATAAATAGTTCTATCAAAAGCAAAGATTAATGAGGTAACAGTCATTCGAATATTCAATGTGTAAGTCTGAAGTTATGTGTAGATATTGAATTGTGTGACTGAAAATGAAACATTCAATTAATCATGTCTCTGAGAGATGAAAAGATCCACGTAGTAATTTGCTTTATTATGGTTCAAAGAATTAGTCCAATGGCCTTCCTTGTAAATGGGTCAGTCGAGTTTACTGAACTATGAAATATATTCAGCTTACACAAACGATTAATATGCATGAAGTTGTGCTAAAAATAAATACAACTCCAACATGAAATCAAAGTATGCAAGGTATTCTGGATAATCAAAGTACCTAATCAAAATACTCTACGAATCAAAGTATTCAAGGTATTCAAATGGATAATCAAAGTACCTAATCAAACAACTCTATTTCTGGCCCCGGTTTCTCGAAAAAACTTAAGTATGTTCTCAAATCTGAGCACAGTGCTCAAATTGCATGAAATCCACGTGAACTTCAATGGAATACCCTTCAACGATGGAGAGTATCCCTTTGATGTTGAGCATGTTCTCATGAGAATATACTTAAGTTTTTTTTCGAGAAACTGGGGCCTGGACAGGCCTACATTTTTGAAAAATTTGCTTCCAAACAGTACTGTCAGTACTTTGATTTTATTTGGAATGGAAATGTAACACACTCTAGGTATTATTTGCACTTTTCAAATTTTGCCTCTAGCTCTTCAATGGTGCTTTTGAGAGTTTGGATACCTTAAAACATCCACAGATAGAAAATGATTTTTCTAATTCTATATCATACTGTAAAATCGATCATCAAATAGGAATGGGGGCTATTCTTTTTGTCCGCCGGTATAGAATCAACATCCTTATACAATATACAGTAAGACACTATTGTTACGTATCAGAAAATTGAATGTATAAAGTGCACCAGATTCATGTAGTGGCATCTGAATCTACATGTACGTAGTCAAAGTTTGTTAGTTGTGCGTCCTTAGAAAAAATTACCAAAATCAACGGGGATAATTGCATATACAAATGGCATCACAATCGATCTGGAAACATGCCTGTTTTATTTTTGAGCCAGAATCTGGAAAAAGGCCCCTTAAGGCATTTGAGCCCAACATGGTTTCTGATCAGCCTGCGCATACACGCAGTCTGATCAGGAACCATGTTGTTCTGCAATTTAGCTTCTTAATTGCATTTAGCAAACGTAAGAGAGCAGCATGGATCCCAGTAAGGCTGCACCAAGGAGCATGTTGATATGGAAGCATGCCTGTTTCAAATGCTATAAGGGACCCTTTTCAAGATCCTGGCTCATTTTTAGCTCGACTTTTCGAAGAAAATGAGAGCTTATACTGTCATCCGGGGGTCGGCGTTGGCGTTGGCGTCGGCGTTGCAACAAAAAGTTTTTTCAAACATCAATGACTTCCATACTATCAAAGGGATTCAACCCAAACTTGGAATACTTATTCACCATCACACCCTCTACCTTACTACCAGGACCCATGACCCTGGTTCCACTATATTTGGAGTTATGCCCCCTTTATACTAAGCAACTTAGAAAGTCGAGCGCGGTGTCTTCGGACAGCTCTTGTATTGTCTTTAGAAATGTATGCCAGCCCGAATGAAGGCGATGTACCTGTACAACGAACCAGCATTTGTGGAAGCTCTACTTACATTATTCAAACCCTTCATGTCGGCGAAATTGAGGGAACGGGTAAGCTTTTGGTCTTAATTTTTTTTTAATGAATAGGCTAACTACAGGAATATCTATTTTTACTTATAACATAAGGCCTATTAGAGTGAAAAAACTACAACAACGCGCAATTTTCCGACGTTTTTACATAGGCCTATGCCTACTTCAATCAATAACACTTAACAATATTATCTATTTCTTTTTTTACTTATCATATTAGTATTCCTTATCTGGAAATTTGATAAACCGAAATTCTTCTCAAGTCGAAGCGAAATATGCACTGCGAAGCTTTTCTTAAACCCATTTCAGAGTCATATAAGCCTTCCCAGTTTTAAAAATGGCCCAAAATTACCAATTTGATTTAAAACCATTTTTTTCTTTTAACCATAAAATAGAACAGATCTATATAATACTCAGTAACAGGTACGAAGATATTTTTTTCAAATCTAGTATTTGAAAAATTGTCAAATCAGAAGTCACATAGATATTTTGTTTATTTGACAGGAGCTATACGATTTCTGTTTCTATTTTTAGATGATCGGTTTTGGCAAGAATCTTGCTAAGTTGTATGAATACACAGGCACGAGTGTACTACCGGACGAATATTTACCTGATGATTTTGAGGGGCCAAGTGCAGGACCCATGCAAACAATGATTGGTAGGTTCATGAATACGTTATCTTACAATAGATGGCTTAAAAAGAATCTGATTTATTGGTAGTATGACAAGTTTCTCTTTTTTCCGTTTTAAGTTATTCTACGCCTTATGAGATTCATGCCAGGTCGGAATTTTTCGTTCTTTGTCGTTATCATTCGTTGTGTATCCGAACTTATTCGGGCGACGTCGTAAACATGCGGTGGTGGAATATAGGGTTAATTCACGTTTTTGCGGTCGTTAACATTCGCAGAGGCCCAATGAATACGTTAACGCCCGAGTGCGAAGCACAAGGGTCGTTTTTAATTGGACGCCTTTCGGACGTCCAATTCTTATAACCACTTTTCGACAGGCGAAACGGATTTTCATTACCAAAAAACCCTTCTCAGACGCAATTGCCAGTTGACCAAAATTCAAAATAGATTTTGCGACCATACAGAAAAATTTCGTATCTTTTCCTGTTTTCTATGTGTTCTCTAACAAACACTATAAAATTCATTGGCCGATTCAATTCATGCCACGTCTTAACCAACTTTTGCGATCTTTTTTCGATTTAACCATTTTCTTGTAGTGATTTGACTTTCGTAATATTGTGTAAAGGGTAAGATCTTTAGAAAGCGATACATGCATACACTATGTTAATAAAGTTAACAAACGCCCTATATCAACATCAGCTGCGATAGCTCAAACGGGAAAGGATTAGCCTCGCAACCTTTTTTCAGTATAAAATTCGGAACGCCGTTGGTTCGAAATCAATTCGAATTATTTCTTCTGTATAACGTTTGTTAACACGTTTGTTTTTATACGCCCGAAGGGTGGTATTATGTTATCGTCTGTATCGTCTGTCTGTCTGCCTGTCCGTCTGTCGGTCTGTCCGTTAGCAAATTCGTGCCCGGTCCATAACTTTCAAACTATAAGGCCTATGGTCTTGAAACTTCACATGTGTATATGTTGTGCCGATTTTAAGATTCTTGCCTAAATTCGAAATTGGGCATGCCCAATTTCGAAATTGTGCACGGAACTTTGCCCAATTTCGAAATTGGCCATCCATTTTCGAAATTATGATTCAGTAAGTTCCGTGTGTCATGCAGAACTATTTCTGTCGATCTTTTTCGACGATTTATTGATAATTGAATCATACAACGCCCGAAATGTTAATATTATTTACGGTTTACTGCGAAACTGTCATGCAGAAATATTTCTGTCGATTTATTCTCGTTTTTTTTCCTCACCGATTTATTAGTAATGAATCGAACAACGACATAATGATTATTTTACGGTTTAATTTGATTTCTGATACTTCCTACGTACTCGTTGCTGCCGCGGATCCAGGATGTCTGTGATGGGGTTCGAATTTACAAATAGAGAGGTTCGTTTTCCCAAGTATTACACAATTTTGGGCAGGGTATAAAACGCAGCCAATATAGAATATATAGTAACGCAGCCAATATGAAACAAAGAATGATATCGATTAGGGGTATAAAACGCAGCCAATATAGACAAAGAAGGAATATTTACTTACGCAGCCAATATAGGGAAAGAAGGAAATTATTTTATGATATTGTAATAGTTATCTAACAATTTAGATATTATGAACTTATTGTTGTTGGTGATATTTTTATTTGATTTATTTATATTATTGTATTCTATTGTTATATCCTTTGTACTTTTCTTTTTTATTAATTATTTTATTGTATTTTTTACTTATATTTTCGATATAAGCAAAGAAAGAATTATTTATTGATAATGATTTATCTATTTATTTTCAACAATTATTTATGATAATTGATACTTGTTGCTATTTTGTTTTCATTGATTTATTTAGATCTATTTTTGTTTAGATGAAATAATAATTGTATATAACTTCTGATAACAATACAAGTCAAACTGTATTTTAATATCTATATCGAAATAAGGACTTTTGTGGTAGATACATGTAATTGTTAATTAATTTGTTGATTTTTTTTTAATTAATTTTCGATTTGTGTAGGAATTTCTTTTTATTGATTGAGAATAGGGCGTACATTATTTTTGATTATTTGGAATGATAAATGAGATCGCTCTCAGACAGAATTGTATTCTTCTGTTCCTTTGAAAAAATTCTATTATTTTAATCATCATATCATTTCACTCTGCGTAGATTTGCTTAATTAGTTTTTACAGTTGTTTATATAATAAAGGAATTTATCATACCAAATGAACATTTTTAGCAGCTTCTTTTCTAATTCGCATGTATTGATGCCCTTATTTTTGCTGTTGGTATTCTATATTTTATTAGTGTTATTCATCTATTTCTATTCTGTATTTAAGTATGAAAAGTATCGGTTTTTTCTCTTCTTTTGTCTCAATGTTTTCCCAGCATTTTCTCATATGGACTTCAAGAGTAAGTCTTGTTTGGGAAACGATTAAAGATTGACCCTTTAATAAAAAAAGGTGCTAAATAGTTCCTGTATATGACCGGTGTGATGTAAAATGACACTTGTATATTGAGCGTATTTAACCCTTTACCAGACATTAATTGGGTGTCCTTCATATGAACAGCTTTGGAAAGTAGCACCTTCTTTTTTCTTGCATTATTTTTTAAGTATCTATGTTAAAGTGTATTAAATTATAATATTGCAATCTGTCAAAATAGTAAAAATAGGTTTTGTGTTGTAGCTGAGAAATATCGCGGGAAAACAGATTTTTTTAGTTATCATTAATTTGGTTTTTTTTCTCTCTCGATACTTTCACAAAGGAATCCTTTCACAAAATATTTATACTTGGGAATACTCCTTTAAATAGTTCTGATAACATTAAGCAGTGGCGGATTCAGAGGGGGTTTGAGAGTTCAAATGACATCAGTGGCCTGATAACTTTGTTTCCATTTAGAATTTCAGTCAAATTGTGTATCAATAGAACAACGAAGCCCGATATTTGCACATATTCGAACGAACGGGACAGTTAAGATAAAATAAGAAAGTGTGGATCGCCAGCATTTTTTCTAAATATTAAACATATTCCAATAGACATTTTCCTTTGTTTTGGCACTTCATATAGAAAAGGTTTGGAAAAATATGCAGAAAAGAAGAAAATGTTTATAACCCGAATTTTCTGTATGTGTCTCAATTCATGCATTTCCGTACACAAGCACTTTCTTCATTTTCCGCAAACAATTCAGTATGTTATAATAGGTGTGAGAATATAAAGAAAAATAAGAAATAAATGTTCTCTTTTCCCCACGCTATTTCTAAGCTATAATACAAATAGGCCTATGTTTTTATTTACTTTTTTGACGGATTGTAATTTTACTTCACTATAACATTGAAAACAGTGCGAGAAAAATATCAAAAGTGCAATTTTTCAAAGTTTATCATAAAAGGACACGAAATTCAGGTTACCGAAATTCAATCACCGCCTGGTAAAGGGTTAAATATGCACAATATGCAGGGGATATATTATATAATGTATCATGCCGGTAATATACATATGCTAGTTAGCACCTTTTTAATTAAAGGGTTTCTTTAATCCTTTCCCAAACAAGGCTTGCTTTTGAAGTCCCTAATAGAAAAGACAAGGGGAAACATCGAGACAAAAGAGGAAAATGCTTTCAGCACAATATATTAAAGTACATAGGAAATGCCATTTTATTTAGTATTATCTGTAAATACGAAATACCAACGACAAGAATATGTTCATAAACAAATGTGAATAAAATGTGTAGGTGTTAAAATAGATTTTTCCCATTTGATACTATGAATTAGATTAAATATTATACTATTTTTTAAAATCATAAGACAACTCCACACAAAGTAAATTTTTTGATAATGAAATACAACAAATATTTTACATTCAATAGATTCCCTATAAAAGAAAACAAAGAAAAAAACTAATAATAATACGATTCTTTCCCTTTTTTCACCGATCTCAATACTACTCAACAAAAAACTTCTCAATCTTCATAACAATAATAAGAATTCCATAACATATCACAATTCAATCAAAATTTTAATAGATGAATGGATTGTTACATATAACACAGACGTCCCCTTTTTCGATGTAGATGTTCATAAAGTTTGTGTTGTAATCGGAAGTTAGATTATCTACGAAGAATATTACATTATTTACAAAAAATGTAAATAAATCAATTTAATATATAACAAAATATCAGCAAGTTTCAAACATATAGAATTGTATTTGAAAAAAATAAAGATTGAATCTATATAACAATATCAATATACAAATTCCTTCTTTGTTTTTATATGACACGCCCTAAGTAAATAATCCAAAGAATAATAAATTGCAAAGAAAAATACAAAAATATAACAATAGAGTACAATGATATAAGCAAGTTAAACAAAAATATCACCACCAAGAATAAGTTCATAGTATCTAAACTGTTAGATAACTATTACAATATCATAAAATAATTTCCTTCTTTCCCTATATTGGCTGCGTAAGTAAATAATCCTTCTTTGTCTATATTGGCTGCGTTTTATACCCCTAATCGATATCCTTCTTTATTTCATATTGGCTGCGTTACTATATATTCTATATTGGCTGCGTTTTATACCCTGCCACAATTTTGACCGAATTTCTGCATTGAAATGAAATAATCAGGCTGCGGAGACAGTGGCAGATCCAGAGGGGGTGCGGGAGTCAAACGAACCTCCTCTGAATCCTAATTATTTCAATTTCATGTAAAAATCCAGTCAGAATATTGTAATAATAAGAGAACGAACCACCTATTTGTAATTTCGAACCCCCTTACAAAGTCTGGATTCGCCGCTGAGAGGGGTTTCCTTTGAACCTCGAAAACTCCCCTACCCATTGGATACGCCGCTGCATTGTAAACGTGTACACCAGAATGTAAAAACTTCATCTGCGGGTCCCAGTCGATATCAAAATCCAGTCTATTTTAAAACGAAAGTACAGTGCCATTCAAGGATAAACGAAACCTGTCACATGGTGTATAGATATTTATCCACATGGGAGAAAGAAATACGGCAACATTTTATCTGAATTTTCCGATAGAATTAGGTCACAGGATAAAATTTATGATGTCATTATGACGTTGCGAGGTCGTACTGTAAGCGGAATCATGCATACTTATTAAAATGATTATAATAGTATAAGATCCATTTCTCGCTCTGATTTTATTATCATTATTGTTCCAATGCATTTAAGCCGGGCATTAAATCAACAATTTACCAATCATTTATCTCTCATAAATCATAACTAATTTCAAATATGATATACACTTTTGGGGTATTTTTTATCAATTTAAAAAGTGGGCCTTTTTTGAACTGGGCCTTTTTGGTCATTTACACTAGAACTAGGCATTTCTGGTTTCAGGGGATCAATTAGTTTGTCTAGGTTGGTCGCTTGTTCTGGCTGGCATGGTGGGAAGAATCGGCTTGCTGGGTCGGTCGCTAGTTCTGGCCATCACGGTGGGAAGGATCGGTATGTTCGGCTGGGTCAGTCGCTAGTTCTGGCCAGCACGATGGGAAGTATCGGCTTGTTCGACTGGGTCGATTGCTAGTTCTGGCCAGCATGGTGGGAAGAATCGGCTTGTTCACCTGGGTCGGTTGCTAGTTCTGGCCAGCACGGTGTGAAGGATCTGCTTGTTCGGATGGGTCGGTCGCTTGTTCTAGCCAGCACAGTGGGAAGGATCTGCTTGTTCAGATGGGTCAGTCGATAGTTCTGGCCAGCACGGTGGGAAGTATCGGCTTGTTCGGCTAGGTCAGTCGCTAGTTCTGGCCAGGATGTTGGGAAGTATCGGCTTGTTCGGCTAGGTCAGTCGCTAGTTCTGGCCAGCATGGTGGGAAGTATCGGCTTGTTCGGATGGGTCGGTTGCTTGTTCTGGCTAGCACGGTGGGAAGTATCATCTTGTTCGGCTAGGTCAGTCGCTAGTTCTGGCCAGCACGGTGGGAAGTATCGGCTTGTTCGGATGGGTCGGTCTGTATTGGCCAGCACGGTGGGAAGTATTGGCTTGTTCAGCTAGGTCAGTCGCTAGTTCTGGCCAGCACGGTGGGAAGGATTTTCTTGTTCGGATGGGTCGGTCGCTTGTTCTAGCCAGCACAGTGGGAAGGATCTGCTTGTTCAGATGGGTCAGTCGGTAGTTCTGGCCAGCACGGTGGGAAGGATCTGCTTGTTCGGATGGGTCAGTCGATAGTTCTGGCCAGCATGTTGGGAAGTATCGGCTTGTTCGGCTAGGTCAGTCACTAGTTCTGGCCAGCATGGTGGGAAGTATCGGCTTGTTCGGATGGGTCGGTTGCTTGTTCTGGCCAGCACGGTGGGAAGTATCATCTTGTTCGGCTAGGTCAGTCGCTAGTTCTGGCCAGCACGGTGGGAAGTATCGGCTTGTTCGGCTAGGTCAGTCGCTAGTTCTGGCTGGCACGGTGGGAAGTTTCGGCTTGTTCGGATGGGTCGGTCGCTTGTTTTGGCCAGCATGGTGGGAAGTATCGGCTTGTTCGGCTAGGTCAGTCGCTAGTTCTGGCCAGCACGGTGGGAAGGATCTGCTTGTTTGGATGGGTCGGTTGCTAGTTCTGGCCAGCACGGTGGGAAGTATCGGCTTGTTCGGCTAGGTCAGTCGCTAGTTCTGGCCAGCACGGTGGGAAGGATCTGCTTGTTCGGATGTGTCGGTTGCTTGTTCTGGCCAGCACGGTGGGAAGTATCGGCTTGTTGGCTAGGTCAGTCACTTGTTCTGACCAGCACGGTGGGAAGGATCTGCTTGTTCGGATGGGTCGGTCGCTTGTTCTGGCCAGCACGGTGGGAAGTATCGGCTTGTTCGGCTAAGTCAGTCGCTAGTTCTGGCCAGCACGGTGGGAAGGATCTGCTTGTTCGGATGGGTCGGTCGCTTGTTCTGGCCAGCACGGTGGGAAGTATGAGCTTGTTCGGCTAGGTCAGTCGCTAGTTCTGGCCAGCACGGTGGGAAGGATCAGCTTGTTTGGATGGGTTGGTCGCTTGTTCTGGCCAGCACAGTGGGAAGTATCGGCTGAGTTGGTCACTAGTTCCGGCCAGCAGGGTCGGAAGGATAGGTTTGCTCGGCTGGTTTTGTCGCTTGTTCTGGCCAGCATGGTGGGAAGGATCGGCTTGTTCGGCTGGGTCGGTCACTAGTTCTGGCTAGCATAGTAGGGAGGATCGGCTTGTTCGGCTGTTTTGACAGTTTTGCCTCTACAGCTTATGCAGGGAAAAATGCAGGGAAAAATGCTGAATATGGTATTTTTCACAGAAAGGGATTCTCCTGTTTAAATGGTTTTACAATCAGCTCACTATTTTGAGTTAGTTATCTTCAAAGTCTAAACGAAATTAGAACATATCAAATTAATTAACATAAGTATGCAGATCTATGGTAGATCACATATATTTAGCAGATGAAAAGCTTCATAATAAATCTTGTTTGCTTTAAAAGAACCATTTCTAAAATGTCGATATTTAACTTTAAGTAAGTGAAACCATTTTAATTTCGGTGGTTAGAAAGCCCAAAGCAATGGATCTAATTCAGGCTCCGAAAAAATATGGAACTGCAACTTTTTGAATAAATAAATGAAATCGAGTGTAGATATGATTTTTATGGCAATATTATCTATAAATTTGGTGTCCTGCTGAACGTGTAGACGAATTGATAAAAGCAGAGACATATAATATTAATGTTTATCTATGTCTCTGATAAAAGATAAGGTGCGAATTGCTTAGGGTACGAATCAACTTCCGCGCAAACGGAAGAAGAATGTTCCGTATGTTCTGTTCGGTACGGAACTTTAGCTGTTCCGTACCGAACTTTTATTGGACTAAAAACGGCTTAAAATGATTTTGTAAGTGCTAACTGTGATACCTCCCTAAAAACGGATATTTTGAAGATGAGTTCTGCACAGAAAATGGCCCGATATACCATAAACTAATTATAAATAAGCTATTTCGCCGAGTTTCGAAATTAGGCAAATGAGTTCTGCAGGGATTTGCCGAATTTCGAAAATAGGCAAAAACGAAAATCGACACAATATATATATATACTAGGACAAAAAAAGATACGCAACTCCGATTTTTCAGAATATTTTGGCAAATATGTTTTTAATGACTATTGAGTATATTTTTAACATACCTGCATCCATACGCATGAATACAGTGTCATTTTCTTCAGATGTCGTAAATTGATCACGAGATACATAGTAAATGGTTAAAAATTGATAATCCCTTGTCGTGTTTTCTAAATGACTTCTATCAAAACAAATTTTCATCAAACACAAGCTTGAACATAGACAAAGAAGAGGACAAAGCTTTCACACACTTCTCACTACACACACTACGCATACCGTGGCTACGCCAAAGCCAGCGCCAAGCTGTAGTACTGATGCTGTTAGGTGGAAAAAGTCAAAATTTTGTCGTAAGACACTAATGGGGCAACAAATCGACACGTTTTCGATTGTATACGTTGTTTGCTCTAAATGGGACCACAACCGATCGAGCACGAAGCGGACATGCAATAGATATGACGTCAAGGCAGGACCGTATCACAACGTTAACCCGAACTACGGGATAGGTTTAAGGCTGCAACGGAGACCTCTAATGAAACGCATGAGCCTCACAACATTCGAATATCGAAACAAACTGATCGAAACAGATTGTGTTTTTCGACCTACGTTCATTTTTTTTGTCAAATTGTGTTGACGCCCGGTGTAAACTTGGCGTTTAGTCCATGGGCCCATAACCGAAACCCTCCCCCCCTAGTGGGATTTTTGAAGACCTATATTTTCTTGAAGCTTATGATGTATAGTAATGAATTCAGGTTGTTGTTCAATTTAAAAGTGCTGGATAAGCAAATGGCGGGCTCGTTACCATGGCAACCGTCCATTTTTCTACAATCCAGCGCTTGGATAAATTAATTGCAATAAAATTACTTATTTTTGTCATAAATATTTCAAAATAGTTTTAAATTATTACCAAGATATTTCTCTCACAATATAGATATTTTTTAGAAAATTTGCTAATTTGCATATTCATGAATATTAATGAGAAAGTAAGAAAATGTGTTTAATTTGCTAAAAACAAGACTTTACTAGTGAATTTAAACCTCCCTACCAGGTAGGATTTTTGAAGATCTATATTTTCTTGAAGCTTATGATGTATTTCAATACATTCACTTTGTTATTTGATTTAAAAATGCTGGATAAGCAAGTAGTTGGCTTGTTACCATGGTAACCACCCATTTTCATTCGTTCCGGCGCTTGGATCAATTTATTGCAATAAAATTACTTATTTTGGTCAGAAAACATTGAGGCTAGTTTTAAAATGTTGTCACTACATTTCTCTCCCAACCAAAAGGTTTTTCAGAAATTTTGCTAATTTGCATATTCATGATTCATTGAATATTAATGAGATTGTGGAAAATATGTGTTTAATTTGCAAAAAGACGACTTTACTAGTTTACTAGTGAATAGAAACCCTTCCCACCATGTGGGATTTTCTAAGACCTATATTTTCTTGAAGCGCAGGAAACATATTAATGAATTCAGGTTCTTGTTTGATTTAAAAGTGCTGGATAAGAAAATGGTAGGCCTGCTACCATGGCAACTGCTCATTTTCCTACGTTTCAGTACATTGTACTTGGATCAATTAATTGCAATAAAATATTTTAAAATACTTATTTAAGATATATACTTATTTTGGTAATAAAACATGAGACTAGTTTTAAAATTTTAAATAGACATTTTTCTTGAAATCATTTTTATTTGGCTAATTTGCATATTCATGAATATTAATGAGAAAGTAAAAATATGTGTTTAATTAGCTAAAACAAGGCTTTTCTATGGAATAAATATGCTGAGGTGATACGTTTTTATAATGCTTAATGTTTCAAATGAACAAGAACACTAATAGATCAATAATAAGTTCATAAACCATTCATCAGCTACACAGAACAAGCAAATACGGGCTTATTCGCATTCACAATTATTTGCATACTTTTCTCTAAATGGCAAATAAATTCTCAAATATTGTCTAATAATGTTAATGACTTTCATTTTTGCATCTTTTTTCCTAAATTGTTTACTTGTTGTGTTTGAAAACTAAAATTTCATGATTTATCCATTAAAAGGGAGAATCGTAACAATATATGCTCTGAAAAATTACCGTATAAATGGCAATAACATTCCATTTAGCGCAAATGACATGCTGAAAACTTAAACCTGCTTTCTTTGATTTTTTTCTATGTGAAATACAGTTTTCCTTTACACAAGAAACTTTCTTTTGTAAAAGTTAAGTACTAAAAAGCGTTTTAATAATGAATTCCCATTGGAGTTCATGTATGGTCACCTTTGATTTATACCATTTTTGCCTTGTAATACATGCTTTTTTACATTTTGCTCCAATTTTAAACTTAACAATACTATTGGAGACATGCTGTGCAGTAGAGAAATCTTCCCAACCACTTCTATTGATTGGAATGCTATGTTACAGGAACACAGTTTACTGCATTAATTGACGATTTAAAACTGCCTTTAATAGCAACTGAATTATTCATTTCTTTATCAAATTGCATTCGAGTGACATCGTTTTACACCTTTATAATTCAGAATACTTATATGTGATAATATAAACAGTTATAAATTGTACATATGTACCTTATTGGTTGGATACCAGTACTTCGAAGACACTTGATTTGTGAGGAATCCTCGTATTCGTGTTACAAAATGTTGTTTTGAAAGATTTAGTTTTAAATAGCAAACACAATTTCTGTTGATTATGATGAGAGGGAAACACATCATATTCCAACTTCTAGTGATGTAATATGTCATGTCGCTTGCCGAAGATTTGAAATCCTTCGTTTTGTTATCAGTTTTTAGATATGCTCGTGTATTTCTTGATTCATTTCAAACATCTCCACCACAAATTAGTTTTTGGAATTCTGACTTTTTTTGAAGACAACAAGCTAACCTCAGGATGAGGTAAAATCCATAAAACACAAGGGCTAGCTATGAATAAAACATATAAGCAATTTCCAATCAACCAAGGAATCCGCGATTTATATATGTCATTATATGTGCACAAACTTGTCTAAATATACGGTATGAGAAAGCCTTTTCACAAAAAAAGGAGAGCCTGCTATGGATCGACACTTGTATTGAAAAGGGACTGAGGGTAAAACATGCATGATGAGTTTACTGGTCTTCTGTACCATATTATTCTCAAGTAAAATATCGTGGTGGGGGGTGGTGGTGGTGGGGGGGGGGGTTATAACGCGACAAAGAAACTTAAGAAGATGATGCTTGGTCTGAAGGCAAAGTTGCAACCACTGTCGATGGTATGTGTCATAAATTCACAGATCTGATATACTTGCTGATCGAATTAAAGTAAGAAATTGTCCATGCATTATCTTTTTCAAGATATTGCTTGATCGCAAAAGGATGCACAAACTTAGAGACTGTTGGGTCTAAAATTCCAAAGAGTACATGTTGCATTCTCATGAATGAAAAAAAAGGTCTAGGGGCCTGTTTCATCAAAACATTTAAGTCATATTTTTGACTTACCGATGACTTACGACAAGTTTAGGGTAAGAAAAGTGTATCGCCATTCTATCAAAAGCTGGGTTATGCGATTGTTGTTTTAAGCGAGTTTTAAGACATTGGTAAGTCAAAAATACGGCTAAAATGTTTGATGAAACAGGCCCCAAAGTCCTAGGTACGTTGGTATAGGATCCCAAGGGCCAAGAAAATTATTCAATGTTTTACAGACAAGGTTCAGTATTCAATGTTTTGGGACAATTGGGGGTTGCAATAAAATATTTTGTTGGACATATTACCCAAGAAAGGTACAATTAACGAAGCATACTTTGCCAAGTTGCTAGACAATCTGAAGCAGACCATACGTGAGAAACTAGCGGCAAACGCTCAAAATGTGACCGCTGCTTGCAACTGAAAATTACATTAGTACACAATTGCCACAGTACAATGGATGCTGTCGAGAAAAATGGGTATCAATTTAGATCACACCCTTCCTATCCACATGACCTTGCTGCTATCGACTTCTTTCATAAAAAAGACACGAATGGTTGCAATTTTAAGTCTCATGAAAGAAGTTATTGATGCAGTTTAGGTGTGGTTCTTTGGAAAGTTCTCGTACTTCTTTACTTCTGAACTGATGTCACTTGACCACCTTTAACGTTGATTAATTTGAGTTTAACTTCTTTTTCAACTGCTATGGTCATATCGTTTGGTCAAAGCGCATAGGCCTGGGTGGAAAGTATTTCAAGAGAAAAGATGTCGATCTAAACATAAAAAGTTAGGTCAGTTATTCATTGATCCATTCTCGTATTTGAGCATTAAGGCAGATTACATAAAATACATATTATTGTATTGTATTATATGTCATGTAAATTAACAGTGAGAAAGCCATTTTTAGCGTGGCAAAAGTGTTGATATTGGTGTTTTGTATTAAACATATCCACCCCGCAAAAAAGAGCTTAAACGCTTTATGACCAAAATAAGCCTTAATGTCTTTATACCCTCTATAACACCTATTACCCAAAGCGTCCCTTGTCCATGTAAGACTTAAAACCTTCATGCAAAAAGATGCCAATGATGTACTTCAATGTAAACTCATTATCAAAGAATCGGGTACATGGTTTCTGTCAAAGAGGGAAAATGCTTATCTCTCCTAGAAAATAATCAATTTGGATTTTCTTCAGTACATAATTTATCGGATTGGGGATTTATTACCATTTATACGGTAATTAGGACCGTTTTGGAAATATATATTTTCAAGGTTATATCATTTATTTACTTGTTGAATCATGTAGTTTTAAAAAGAAGTTGAAATACATTTAAAAATACAATATTAAGTGCAGAAGATTTGCAGAAATGAAAATCATTTACATCATTTTTGCATATTTGAGATTTTGGCGGCCATTTTGAAAATTAAAAAATGACAAAAAAGTCTATTATAAGCATGGCAACACTTTTAGATTTGATATACTCAATTTTCCTAAGAAATGATCTCATTTACATACAGAACATGATTACAAATTATAGGGCAGTGATATTTCGATATTTAGTCAAGTGGTCATTTTGCGACGGCCATCTTGCAAAATCATTTGAAATGTCGAATATATCCTAAAATGTCGATAGTCAACACTTTGACTTTTATTACAAGGCATCTAATAAACACTTTAAAACAAATTCTAGCAATTATTCGCCGTGGAAATGATTTCCAAATGCAAAGTAAATATAAACAAAGGCAATATCCATACTATTTTTCTCTTGTTTTACATATTCAAGGGGCATAATTCGTGCTAATTTTGGTGTAAAATTATCTTTTACTATTTAACGATATGAAATTGATAAAATCTAAAAGCATTTTGGTCATTTGCGCTTAAATTTGGGTTATTTTGGATCCCATGAATGCGTATAAGGTGAGTTATAAACAAGTATTTTTTGTAATTCAAGGGGAGATAATCAATCGTTCCGCATATGCTTATCCAGCACTTATATATCAAACAACAAGTTGCATTTGAAAGGGAATTCATCAAGCTTTACAATGATATAGGTGTCATAAAATCCCGGTAGGGGGGGACCTAGGGTGTAGCCAGCCCACGGACTAGTTTTCTTATTAGTGGAATTTACTACAAAGGAGATTTTGTGTACTTTACAAAGTGAAAAGTTATTGCTTTAAATGTACTATATTTTGTTTAAATCCGATTTGATGTCTTAGCGTAAAATTGAATTGAAATTGAAGTTGCGTTTCTTTTTTGTTTTAGTATATATCATAGCTAGGGTGTGCAGAGCGCAAGAACCACAACTCTACTTTGTGTAATTTTTGAGTTATTGCCCTTTAATTGATTCAGTAAGCAAATTCGCGTCCGGTCCATAACTTTGAAACTATAAGGCCCATAGTCTTGAAACTTTACAGGTGTATAGATCTTATTGCTAGGGTGTGCAGAGCGCAAGAACCACAACTCTACCATTTGTAATTTTTATGCTCCCCGAAAAAAATTCGGGGGAGCATATAGTCGCCATGCTGTCCGTCCGTCCGTGTGTCCGTTTGTCCGTCCGTCCGTCCTTCCGTCCGTCCGTCCGTCCACAGCCAGATCTCAGTAACCCGTGCACCAAATTCAATGAAACTTCACATGTGAACTCCCTTGGATAATCCCTAGGGACCTTTTTCTCCGTTTTGTAATTTGAGGCTGCGTCATGGAAAAAGGGGCCTTAATGTCAAAATTAGTTTTTCTCTAATTTCTCTTCATCTAATGGACAGAATTAAATGAAATTTTGTGCTTATCTGATAAATGAGATGTCCTAGACCATATTCTATAAATAATGTGTGTACAAAAATCTGTCATGGGAAAAGGGGGCTTAATGTATGATAGTTTTTATTTTGTGACAAACACTTATTCGGGGAGCATAATCCGTCTATGACGGCTCTTGTTGAGTTATTGCACTTTGTTTGATTTAGTTAGCAAATTCGTGTCTGGTCTATAACTTTGAAACTATAAGGCCCATTGTCTTGAAACTTCACAGGTGTATAGATCTAAGAGCTAGGGTGTGCAGAGCGAAAGAACAACAACTCTACCATTTGTAATGTTTGAGTTATTGCCCTTTGTTTGATTTTGTTTGACCAACATAGATGGCTGTAGCTCCGGTGTCTTTAGGGACCTATTACACAGACCACAAACTTTACTGGGCTGGGTGGTAATTTTAGGTATATGACTACATGTTCATGTTAGTTACATAAAATTACCAAATCTTCCCAAAGACAAATAGGAAAACAAAACAAACACTACCATCATAATAAATACAACATACTATAGTGTTTGCTAGAAAATACATCCTAAGGATCAATAAAAAGTTCAAAACATCACCCATTTATTTCTGAGCTTCGGGCGTATAATGGCACGCCCAGCGTTGCTCTTGTTCTTGATGTGTTTACTGAAAGCAGACATTTTAGGATGATTACTCAATTGAATGCACGTATTGTGTATGATAAAGTCTTTTTCTTTGATCATTGCTGTTTAAGTCTTTTGTCATATTTAAAGAAACGGGGTTTCCACGAGACGTATTTTTGAAACAGGGTTTTAAAATTGATTATCGGGGAGTGAGATCATTTCACAACTCGGATTCGACTCGATGACAAATCGGGGTTCCATCTGAACAGTCTCAGATGAGACGCTAGTGATAGGCTATCCACCTAGTCAGAAAAATAGTTGCTCTTGCGAGTTTTATTTTTTTCTCCAGAATCTGTATCACTGATATTCGACAGTATCATGACCTATTTACATACTGATCAGTGATCATGACAATAATGATTATTACTATATAGTATAAGATTGAGTGACAGCGATCTGTATTTATTACGTTTTTATTACGCTCTGCCAAGTGAGCTATCGCGGCTTTCATGTATGTTGCGCGTTGGCTTACATTTTGAATATTAAATTGCTTTGTATCCTTTGTAAAATCAAAGAAAAGGTGTGACTGACGACAATACTCATAGTTAAACCGAAACAAGAAGACAAAATTGCTAATGACATGGCCTGAATTGAATTGGGTTATCAAATTAATAGTGAGTATTCATAGAGACAAATCAGTTGTCTTGAAACGGCAATCAAATCAATTTGAAGCCTGAGAGGGGGTTTCTAGTAATAAAGCCGATAATTTCGTATGTCCGAAAACCAATCTTATAGAATTAAACACAGAAGAATGAATAAAATAGCTTTCGTTCATGTACAATATCGCTCAATCAATCAGATACGTCCAATTACAGTGCTCTCAGCACTTTGATCATATTTTGCAGGCCCCTGCGAATCTTAACGACCGGTAAATGCGAACGTCGCTGATTTAAGACTGTGTAAGACGTTTGCGGGAAAAGAGACAAATTTTTATTTTGAAGGGTCAAATCGAGGATATTTGAGTGCAAAGCCGGTCCGATATCGCACGTGAATCTCCCGAATAACGACCGGTTTTTCACGATATCAGCACGGTTTCTTCTCGTTATCAAATGCTGATAACGGCCCGAAAACACAATTTTATGCAATAATAATGTTAACGAGGTCGCCCGAATAATTCTGACATCGCGTATATCTCAATTGGAGTGTACTTCTTAAAAAAAGCGTAACTACAAAAACTACAGTAAATTCATTCCAATTTTGTCATTTCAAATCCAAACCATATGTTGTGGGTACTCATTTGAAACGTCTGGATTAGACGATTCGAATGAGAACACAATACATTGGGATTTGTGAATAATAAATGAAATGAAAAAAAAAAAAAAAACAACAACAACAGATTTTTAAAATATACTGTCCCCTCTTAATCTTATCCGTAGCTCTGTTCTGTTCTTTCCTTTCAGATGACATGATCCAAGAGATTACGTCACCAAGAGTCCGAAGCCATATTAAAGAGATTACGTCGTCCAAATATGGGGTAAAATTGGACAAAAAGCCGAAGGATGAGCAAGTGGCCTCGTTCAGAAAGTTGAATATATCATGATTATGTGTCATACTTAGCTGTGAACAAATGACAAAAGTTATCAACTGCACATCGCTGTCAATCGAAATTAGTCAGGATCTGGAAAGGGGCCATTATATCTTCTCTTTTCATCACAAACCCTGTAACTGCAGCTCAAAAACAAGATGCAGTTACTAAGTTTTCAAAGAAAAGCGACAATATAACTTTTGAGACTACCTTGCTTCCATGTTGGTTTTTGCCTCCCTTCAATCTGGCCAGAATCCGTGCCGATGATATAATTGGCACAGACCCACTGGTGGTGAACTAAAACAATTTTCGCTACAACAAGGTATAGATATTTTGCGCTTAAATGTGAGTTTATAGATTTTTTTCTAATGACAATGAAATTGTTCTAAAAACAGACCGGGTTTACTGTTTTGTATTGACAAATTGTCTGTGTTGTTATAAAATTTCGTAACTACGGCTTCGATAAAGCCGTAGTTACGATATTTTATAACAACACCGACGGAATACATTGATCGCGAAAAAACGTCCCTCGCTTTGACCGAGTTCACCACCAGTGAGACCAAGATGTAACTATTTCAAACCATTTTTAGCTCGACTTTTCGAAGGAAATGAGAGCTTATACTGTCACCCGGGCGTCGGCGTCGGCGTTGCAACAAAGGTTAAAGTTTTTTCAAACATTAATAACTTCCATACTATGAAAGGGATCCAACCCAAACTTGGAATACTTATTCACCATCACACCCTCTACCTTACTATCAGCGCCCATGACCCTGGCTCCACTATATTTGGAGTTATGCCCCCTTTATACTAAGCAACTTAGAAAGTCAAGCGCGCTGTCTTCGGACAGCTCTTGTTGCTCTTTATCAGACTCTGTATATAGACTCTACACATGCTGACCTGGACCCATTGAGCGCTCAAAACCCCTTAAGAGTCCCTTTTCCAACCCCGTTTCATTATGCATGTTAATATTAAATGGAGCTATCAATAGTTTTGATGGTTAACTATTATATTTATTTACTTAATCCATATTCTTACAATACAATAATAAAATTAACATTTTATAAAACGTTGGTATTTGTTGATAGTATACACGGCGGTTAATCATGTGACTCAGAATTTCAGAAAATCGTCATTAATTTTGTTAATACAAGTACTTGACTAATTTGAATTCGGTTTGAAGCAGAGATGGTGGGAAAATGCCAGGAAAACTGGACGTAATGGATATCTTAAAACCAACTGATAAAAGGTTATTGAAGATCAACCAAAATTGTTGATCTTCAATAACTTTTTTATCTGCTCATTTTTCAAGAATCATTCATGTCCATCCAATGTCCACCTATTCTGTTTTAACCATAATTCAAATCGGTCCCGTATAAACAAAGACATTAAAGATTTTCTGAAATTGTTGTATCACGTGATCATCCACCGTGGCCCCGTTTTACGAAAGCCTTTGCAAACGTACGTGTTTTCATCAGTTTGAACGTTAGCTCATGTTTCCATTATGTTCCCATTATTGTTTTACATCTTGCATGTCAAAGTACAAAATATAGTCCGTAAAGCTTTTGTTAACAGGTACATATGTTTTCCTTTTTTTTTAAATCGTAATTGTTGACATAATTATCATGATATGACATTAATTCAATCGAATGAATTTAAAGGGAATTATTTGATGTAACTTTGCCGTATGTGAACTTACTTTATTATAAAACGATTACATTCAATTTCATATCCGAACCTATTCGGGCGACATCGTAAACATTCGACGGTGGGGAACGTTCCCCACCATCGAATATTTACAACTTCGCCAGAATAATTCCAACGTTGCGTGTGTCTCATTTCGGGCATCTTCCCTAGCCAAGGTTGAAGCCACCTACGTTTGTATTCACCATCGGACCAAATACGCCAAGGGTGAATACAGAAACGACGTTACATCGTAGATGTCACCTTTGGCTTGCGAAGATGCATTACGGGGGACTACATTGATTCCACACCTAGTTAATGTTGTACTTATAGCGATCGATTTCATTAAGCCACTTGTTACGTCACTGTCACTTATAGACTTGGGTCTAACTCAGTCTACTTAGAGCAAATAATACTGTGACAATATTTCTATTACTTGCCACTAAACTTGAAACTTATACTGA
Source organism: Fragum sueziense (assembly GCA_963680895.1). Lineage (NCBI taxonomy): Eukaryota > Metazoa > Mollusca > Bivalvia > Cardiida > Cardiidae > Fragum > Fragum sueziense. The sequence continues at coordinate 30,564,064 of OY804606.1, read as the reverse complement.
GCAAAAAAAGTTTAGCACGTTTTTTAACACATTATTTTTTCAGTTTATGATAATTAAATGAACATTGCTTTGTGTTGTTCAGTTGTCCCGATCCACAACCATTACGCATACAGTGCATGTGTAGAGTGAACATTCAGTGTATTGGACAAAGTCCAGATAAGCAAAAGTCACGTGCGGCACGTGTGCAGTGACATCGATAATGTCTAGCTTGTCCAAAAACACACGATTACACAGATCTGTTAGCAGAATCAATTTAACTGTTACAAATTCTTTGAAATTAGTTATGGGAAGGCGAGAAATGATGACGTAAGTTCGACGTCAGAGAGCTCTTTGCATGCTCCAAGCAGGTATGTCTGTTAGAGATGTCGCTTTGCATTTCAATTGTCTCCAATTGACAATTACGCGCCTACGGCACTTGGTTTAAGCAACTTTAGCCACCAACGACCGACCTAAATCTTGTAGCCCGTGTAAAACGACGTTCAGGGAGCATCGTTTCGCAGCGACGTCTTGACGACGTTGCGAATTCCTGTCTAGTAAGAATTTAGTGCTACTCCTCCAGGACGTCACAAGGTATACCGTTAGTGACCAGACTGTCCGGAACAGGCTCCACACAACTTGCATCAAGGTCCTCCGACTTTACGCCAATGACGTTAAGCATCGACAGGCAAGGCGTCAGTGGGTATTGAAACATCGACATTGATTCAGGAGACATTGGACTGATGTCCGGACGAATCTCATTTTACGTGTCATTAACTGACGGCAGGATTTGTGGTTGGAGAAGATGCGTAAGGCTTGATACCAATAACGTCATCATTGAGACTGTTACGTCGAGTGCAGCGTCATTTTTAGGCAGGAATAGATGAAAAAGAGTTAAACATACCTCATTTCAGTTAATGGCAACCAAACGGTGCAATGGTACTGCAATGAAATTATCCAACCTGTCACTGGACCGTCTTACAACGACACAACGTTGTGATATTTCAATAAGATAATCACCACCCACTTACTCCAAGGTACATACAGAATGATCTACGCCTGAACTGCTTAATCACCAGCAAAAGAACACACAAAGAACATTGTTGGACGTCAGGCTAGAGAAAGTAATGACGTCTGTAACGTCAATGACAACGAGCGTCATCTGCAGTATGAATGGGCGAAATTCCTTTCTGTGTGGTCAGGAAGCTTCTCTGCAACATGGGAAGACATTGAATGGCGGTCCTAGCTGCTTATGCTGGACATTCGCGTTATTGAAAATTGCTTGACTTTCGATATCTGACCCCTGTGCACTTTAACGTAAGATACCTAACTAACGCTTAAGAATTTTGAAACAAAATTTCCAGGAAGCGCCAGAAAATTGAATTTTCAAACACATTAGAGTTTTATTTTTATGGATTTTGGAATAGTTTTTGACTAGGAAAGGACATTTTCCAAGTGTGCTAAACTTTTTGTGCACAGTATATTTAAGATCATCTTGTATATATTATACTTTATAACCTTGTGTATTTGTATAATAATTGAATAATGGAATAACATAATAAAGGAATATGTTGTATTGTTCAATATTTCATCGCCTGTTTTTATCTCGCTCGGAACGCAATCTTGGAAGAGCCATTGTCATACCCTTGAAAGTCATCGTCCGCATAAAAACAACAAAAAAAAATCTGGCCCTTATATCACGCCCTATTAAAGATACAGCTCTGCTATTTCACACACAGGTACCTCTAACCAATACCTTTCATTTTAGCCATTGATCCTTTATCTTGTGATCTTGACCTAGGTGTTTGATCTACTTTTTGACCGTTTAATCCTCTCCCAAACAACAAAATTCTAGGGTGATCCACTTCAAAAAATGCCACATATGACAAAATGATAATTATTATGCCCCCTTTCGAAGAAAATGGGGGTATATTGTTTTGCAAGTGTCGGTCGGTCGGAAGGTCGGTCGGTCGGTCGGTCAGTCGGTCCGTAGGTCGGTCGGTCGGTCTGTCCGTAGACCAAACCTTGTCCGGAGCATAACTCGAAAAGTATTAAAGGTAGAATCATGAAACTTCATAGGTGGATAGATCTCATTATGGAGAGGTGCAGTGCACAAGAACCGTAACTCTGTCGATCAAATTTTTTTGAGTTATTGCCCTTTGTTGATTTTATAACTTGATTTTTGTCGGGAGCATAACTCAAAAAGTATGTAAGGTACAATCATTAAACTTAATAGGTGGATAGATCTCATTATGGAGAGGTGCAGTGCACAAGAACCGTAACTCTGCTGTTCAAATTTTTTGAGTTATTGCCCTTTGTTGATTTTCAAATTTGATTCTTGTCCGGGGCATAACTCAAAAACTTTGTTAGGTAGAATCATGAAACTGTACAGGTGAATATATCTCAATATGAAGAGGTGCAGTGCACAAGAACAGTAACTCTGCCGATCATATTTTTGGAGTTATTGCCCTTTGTTGATTTTCAAATTTGATTATTATGCCCCCTTTCGAAGAAAATGGGGGTATATTGTTTTGCAAGTGTCGGTCGGTCGGAAGGTCGGTCGGAAGGTCGGTCGGTCGGTCGGTCGGTCAGTCGGTCCGTATGTCGGTCGGTCTGTCCGTAGACCAAACCTTGTCCTGAGCATAACTCGAAAAGTATTAAAGGTAGAATCATGAAACTTCATAGGTGGATAGATCTCATTATGGAGAGGTGCAGTGCACAAGAACCGTAACTCTTCCGATCAAATTTTTTGAGTTATTGCCCTTTGTTGATTTTATAACTTGATTCTTGTCCGGAGCATAACTCAAAAAGTATGTAAGGTAGAATCATGAAACTTTACAGGTGAATAGATCTCATTATGGAGATGTGCAGTGCACAAGAACCGTAACTCTGCCGATCAAATTTTCTGAGTTATTGCCCTTTGTTGAGTTTATAACTTGATTCTTGTCCGGAGCACAACTCATATAATATGTGAAGTAGGATCATGAAACTTTACAGGTGAACAGATTTCATTATGGAGAGGTGCAGTGCACAAGAACCGTAACTCTGTCAAGCAAATTCTTGGAGTTATTGCCCTTTGTTGATTTTTACACTTAATTCTTAACCTTGCCTATATCTCATGTCCTTTTACACATACAGCCTTGATATCTCACACATAGATACCTCCTACCAACATCGTTCAGATTTAACCATGACCTTGGACCTTGTGACCTTGACCTTGGAGTTTGACCTACTTTAAAAAATCAAACCCGGCAAATATCTCATGACCTTTTACAAATACAGCCTTGATATTTCTTACATGGACACATCTTACCAAGACCTTTCATAATTGACCATGACTTTGGACTCTGTGACTTTGACCTTGGAGTTTGACCTACTTTTGAAAAACTTTAACCTGGCCGATATATCATGGCTTTTTACACATACAGCCTTGATATTTGACACATGGAAACCTCCGACCAAGACCTATCACATACGACTATGACCTTGGACCATGTGGCCTTGACCTTGGAGTTTGACCTACTTTTACATAAATTAAACTGGACCTATATCTTATGTGCTATTACACATACAGCCTTGGTATTTCACACATGGACACATCTTACCAAGACCTTTCACATTTGACCATGACCTTGGACCTTGTGACATTGACCTTGGACTTTGTCCTACTTTAAAAAAAATTAATCTAGCCGATATATCATGTCCTTTTACACATACAGCCTTGGTATTTCACACATGGACACCTACGACCAAGACCTTTCACATATGACCTTGGACCTTATGACCTTGACCTTGGTGTTTAACCTACTTTAATGATACATTAACCTGGCCTATATTTTATGTCATTTTACAAACTATAGTATACAGCCTTGATATTTCACATGTGGTCACTTCCAACCAAGATATTTCACGTTTGACCATGACTTTGGACCTTGACCTTGGAGTTTGACCAACTTTTAAAAAACTTAAACTAGGCCTATATCTCATGTCCTGTTACCTATACAGTCTCAATATTTTACACATGGACACCCCCTACCAAGACCTTTCACATTTGACCATGACCTTGGCCTGTATGACATTGACCTTTAATTTTTACATACTTTTAGAAATCTTTAACCTAGCCTTTATCTTATGTCCTATTACACATACAGCCTTGATATTTCACACATAGACACCTCCTACCAAGACCTTTGGCATTTGACCATGACTTTGAATATTGCAATCTTGACCTTGGAGTTTGGCCTACTTTTAAAAAGACTGAAACCAGACATATATATCATGTCCTTTTAGTTTTTACACCTACAGCCTTGATATTTCACACATGGACACCTCCAACCAAGACATTTCACATTTGATCATGACCTTGACCTTGGCATTTGGCCTACTTTTAAAAACTTTAACCTGGCCTATGTTTCATTTTACTTTTACATATACAGCTTTGATATTTCACACATAGACACCTCCTACCAAGACCTTTCATATGTGACCATGACCTTGGACCTTGTTAACTTGACCTTGGACTTTGACCTACATCAAATGTAGGCCCTTGAGGGGGGCATATATGTTTTACAAACATCTCTTGTTGTCTGGAGCATAACTCAAAAAGTATGTAAGGTAGAATAATGAAACTGTACAGGTGGATAGATCTCATTATGGAGAGGTGCAGTGCACAAGAACCGTAACTCTGCCGATCAAATTTTCTGAGTTATTGCCCTTTGTTGATTTTCAAACTTGATTCTTGTCCGGAGCACAACTCAAAAAATATGTAAGGTAGAATCATGAAACTGTACAGGTGAATAGATTTCATTATGGAGAGGTGCAGTGCACAAGAACCGTAACTCTGCCAATCAAATTTTTGGAGTTATTGCCCTTTGTTGATTTTTACGCTTAATTCTTAACCTTGCCTATATCTCATGTCCTTTTATACATACAGCCTTGATATCTCACACATAGATACCTCCTACCAACATTGTTCACATTTAACCATGGACTTTGACCTTGTGACCTTGACCTTGGAGTTTGACCTACTTTAAAAAAATTAAACCCGGCATATATCTCATGACCTTTTACAAATACAGCCTTGATATTTCACACATGGACACATCTTACCAAGACCTTTCACAATTGACCATGACCTTGGACTTTGTGACCTTGACCTTGGAGTTTGACCTACTTTTAAAAAAATTTAACCTGGCCGATATATCATGTCCTTTTACACATACAGCCTTGATATTTGACACATGGAAACCTCTGACCAAGACCTATCACATACGACTATGACCTTCGACCATGTGGCCTTGACCTTGGAGTTTGACCTACTTTTAAAAAAAATAAACTGGGCCTATATCTTATGTGCTATTACACATACAGCCTTGGTATTTCACACATGGACACATCTTACCAAGACCTTTCACATTTGACCATGACCTTGGACCTTGTGAACTTGACCTTTGACTTTGACCTACTTTAAAAAAACTTTAACCTAGCTGATATATCATGTCCTTTTACACATACAGCCTTGATATTTGACACATGGACACCTACGACCAAGACCTTTCAAATTTTACCATGACCTTGGACCTTGTGACCTTGACCTTGGTGTTTGACCTACCTTAATGATACATTAACCTGGCCTATATTTCATGTCATTTTACATATACAGCCTTGATATTTCACATATGGTCACTTCCAACCAAGATATTTCACTTTTGACCATGACCTTGGACCTTGACCTTGGAGTTTGACCAACTTTTAAAAAACTTAAACTAGGCCTATATCTCATGTCCTGTTACCTATACAGTCTCAATATTTTACACATGGACACCTCCTACCAAGACCTTTCACATTTGACCATGACATTAGCCTGTGTGACCTTGACCTTTGATTTTTACATACTTTTAGAAATCTTTAACCTAGCCTTTATCTTGTGTCCTATTACACCTACAGCCTTGTTTTTTTCACACATAGACACCTCCTACCAAGACCTTTCACATTTGACCATGACCTTGAATATTGCAACCTTGAACTTGGAGTTTGACTTACTTCTAAAAAGAACGAAACCAGGCATATATATCATGTCCTTTTACACCTACAGCCTTGATATTTCACACATGGACACCTCCAACCAAGACCTTTCATATTTGACCATGACCTTGACCTTGGCATTTGGCCTACTTTTAAAAACTTTAACCTGGCCTATGTTTCGTTTTACTTTTACATATACAGCTTTGATATTTCACACATAGACACCTCCTACCAAGACCTTTCATATTTGACCATGACCTTGGACCTTGTTAACTTGACCTTGGACTTTGACCTACATCAAATGTAGGCCCTTGAGGGGCATATATGTTTTACAAACATCTCTTGTTAAAGATATATTTTTTTTTAAATATGACATAGAAAAACATTGAGACAAAAGGAGAAACTGCTGGTTATCAGCAGTTTCTTCTTTTGTCTTAATGTTTATCAAAGTCATTTCAATCAGAGACGTCAAAACCAGGTCTTGTTAGGAGAAGGGTTAAAAACTTTTACGTGATACCTTATTCATGACGTCGCGCTTAATGTTGACGTACAAACGAAAAAAACGCCATATCGCTACTTTCCAAACTACCACCAGAATGCATAGGATTAATAAATTTTTGCGATATTTATATCTTCGGATTCGGCAATGATTTTTCTTGTAAATGCTACCGACAAAAACTATTTTTAAAGATTCAAAATAGTTTTAATTTAATGCGAAACGTTTCCGAACGTCATTAAATGATAAGGTAAGATGTAACAGAATTAACACAATCGTGAGAGAAAATGTGTCCGAAAATGACAAAAAACAACACTTTTCTCACCAAAGAAATGACGTGAAGTCATCTCTTCTATAAGTCAAACCACGTTTTACAGAAAAAAGACGCAAATGACTTAAATAATGTGTGATTAATTAGTATAGATAAAAAGGTAAGATTGTGATTTTTCATTTGGGTGTATTTTCTTAGTACTTCAAAACAGAAAAACACGTCTTTTATTGTAGAAACTTTAATTGTTGAGTTAGAAGTACATTGTTTGTAGTTTTGAAAGATATAATTTTTTGTGGAGTTTCACGTTTTAAAATCTGAGAAAAATTTAACTTTTTAATTCTAGCGACAATGTCACACGCGCCGAAAATTACACTAAATAGTTTAATGTGTACAAATGAAGAGGTGTTAAAAATCGTATTAGCACATTTAATTATATATAAAGGCATCAAAATAAAAGTACAAACATATGACAATAAGTAAATGTGCAATTTTGCGAAATTTGATAGTTTTTCGAGAAGAAAAACGTTCTTTTGTAAATCTAGCGAAAATGTCACACTGTCCGAAAACGTTACGTCAACGTCGTGTACGAGGGCTGAACAAAAAGTTCGTATAATTCCATCATTACTTTATTACATTTCATTCGATTGCATTTATTTTTTCATGTATGCTATTTTATCATATTATTAACTCTCTGATGAAATATCATAAGTCTCAATTCATGAAAACGATATTTTTTCTGTCATTAAAAGGGTTAAAGAACGCAACCCCGTAGCACGCCGTGAAACTATACTTGTAAATCTTCACAAAACGATTATTTTTCAAAACGTGCTCAAGCAAAACTTCTGATATTTTATTTACCTAAAGAAGGTCATCATATAAGATACTAAGAAAACGTTCAAGGCTCATTGATGTAAAACAAGGATATAGCTAGGGATAATGGTACGACGTAACGACATGGAAAAGGAGTAAAAACGGCAGTTCGGGAAGTGGAGAAAATTGTTTGGTGGAGTTTGTTTTTGATATTTTCGGTTCATATATAGACGGCGAGATTTGACCCGGCAGAGCAGACCAAGCGGAAAGGTCAACAGACTTATCGTCCAGGGGTGATAGGTGTGCCGAAACCCCTCGTGATTTGCCGACCACTTCGCATGCTTCGCTATTTACAGCTAATAATCATATTATTCAACGACTTAACAGTATTTGCACGTGCATAGGCCTATATTTGTCGCGTCATCTTAAAATGGTAATTCCTAAACTGAATATGCAAAAATGCCGATCCTGGTCAGCCTGTGCCATCTGTTCGGTATGACCAGGATGTGATTTTCATTTTTTGGAGATTACGCCTATATTAATGATTAGCTTTACTGAAAATTTCGATCCAAACGGACCACGGTAGCTTAACACCTTTATTTGACTAGATAAGATAAAATCTTATTTTCACATGTCGCCATAATCTTGTATAACGGATACAGTGCACGCTTTTACATGAATTAACGACGGACCATTCCTATCTAAACTGGACAATAAACTTTTCCACTTTTCTGTACAGTTAAGGTCACTCTGCCGGGTCAATTATTTTCCTCTATACCAACCCAAAGGTAGAAATATATATAAAGGTTAAAAACACAATAAAATATAAAAATGTCATGTCTTGTTTATACAAAATAAAAAGAGAATCTAAATAACAAACCAATGTGTGAACGCACAAAAAGCGTGAATAATCTGCGACGTTCGTCAACGACGTCGTATAAAAAATATGTTACTACATGAGTATGAGAGAAAGCTTATTAAGATAATTTGAATTTTTATATGAAACATCAAGTTCTAAATGAATACGACCAGATTCTCATGTGCTTTTAATGTATATATTTACTCGAAACATAGGTTATGGCGGATGCGGAACACAAAGGGGCAAATATTGGAAAGCACCTTAATTTCGGATTCTTGCGAATGCGACATTTATTATTCGTTATTCATTTATATTTTTATGATTAATATTAAGAGTAAACATCAATTTTATTTTGTTCATATAATGACTGTTTTAAATTAATGCCATTTTGAAATGAAAATGCTAAGGTTTTAGAAGTTCTTAATACAATAACACGTATTTCGGAGATTTTTTGTAATCTAAAGAGAAAATAAGTTAAATGCCTGGTACAAAGACACCAATATCTATAGATTGAAGCTTAAAATATATACATGTAGCATGTGACACACCGAAACAGAATTAAAACCGGAGTGAAATCACTAGAAAAGTTGTTTTTCGCTCTTTCTTTGTATATACTGTAGCGTCGTCGCAAAATAACGTCGTTACGCAATTGTACGCCAACATTGAGCGCGACGTCATGAACTTTTAATCTACAGCCTTGATATTTCACATGTAGATACTCCTCACAAAGACCTTTCGTTAAAACCTAAGTGGGCGAGCAGCTGGAGGCTCGGTAAGGGTGTTGTGGTAGTACTGGTTTGAGAAATACCAGGAATCCATGGATAGGTGCTCCAGCCGCCGCAATATGACCCTGGTAGTTGAAAACGGCGTAAAACCCCAATAAACTCAAACTTCGTTAAAACCCTAACCTTGACCTCATGACCTTGATCTTGTATTTTGACCTATTAAATCTGGTCTAAACAAATTTAATCTGGCCCCGGTTTCTCGAAATTACTTAAGTATATTCTCATGAGAACACGCTCATATTCAAGGGGATACTCTCCAACATTGAAGGGTATTCGATTGAAGTTCACGTGGATATCGTGCGATTTGAGCACGGTGCTCAGATTTGAGCCTGAGAACGTATTTAAGTTTTTTTTTTCGAGAAACCGGGGCCTGGACTATATCTTATGTCATATTACACTTACATCCTTGATATTTCGAACATTTACACCTCCTACCAAAACATTTTATTTGTGACCATGACCTTTGACACTGTGACCTTAACCTTGGATTTTGACATTCTTGTAAAACCTTCAACCTGGTCTATACATTTACGTATACAACCCATCATTAGCACCAAAGAGTCAGAGGCGAAATTTGAAAAGTGCCAGTTAATCCTAAACTGTGTTCTATTTCAATTCCAAATACAAACATAAGCATTTTTGAATGGTTTAGAATTTTGAATTAATGCATATTTATGGAAATATTGCACAAAAATGTTATAAATTACCTCCCTTGTATATGAATATAGAGTAAAAAGATAATTGTGAATTATTGTCTTCTTGAAGCATAATCTTGAAATCCGGCACGGTGAATCAACTTATTTGAAGTGTATTTACAAGTGTGTGTGAATTGATGCATGCCCTATGACTAGAAAGTGGTGTTTTTAATGATGGGTCATATACCTTAAGTTCTATTATTCATACAGCTTTACATTGGTATTTTGCATGGTTATATCCTAGCATGACCTCTCAGTTGTAATCATGACATTTGGCATTGTAATATTGCCCTTGAAATTAATATTTACTATCTTTTAAAAATCTTTAACTTGACTTTTATTTTATGCCCTTTACGGATACAGCTTTGATATTTCACACATGTGCCCCTTCTGCCAATGCTTTTCTTTTGGGATAATAACCTTTTACCTTGATCTAGGACTTTAATCTTTTCTTTGAGACAAGCTGTCGTTAGAGCGAGCCATATTGTCTGCTACATTGGCTAGTGCTGTAGTCGACAGTAACAAACAAATGCAAGGCCGTTTTAGAAAAAGAAAATCTGGATTCAGAGTATGATATCTGGTAGTAAATTAACAAAATAAGCTGGTTCTATAGGCGGCACTGATTAACAGCTCACAGGCCCATTTGCTCCAATATCTGGATTCAGAGGATGGTATCTGATAGGAACTCAACCCCATTGGTTAGTCCGATGGAAGACACTAAACTTTCAATTACAAGACCGTTGGATATCAAAATTACAAAATTCTACGTTTAGAGGATGGTATTTACTAGACACTCGGCTACATTTGCGTGTGCTGTAGTCGACAATCCAAAGCCGTCTTAGTAAAAAAAATTTGGATTCAGAGTATGATATCTGGTAGTAAATCAACAAAATAAGCTAGTTCTATATCAACAGCTCCAACGCCCATTTGCCCATTTGCACCAAAATCTGGATTTCAATTCCAAGGCCGTTTTATACCAAAATTACCAACATCTGGATTCAGAGGAAGGTATTTGCTAGGAAGTCAGCTACACAGGATAGTGCTGTAGCCGACAGTACCTAACAAATCCAAGGCCGTTTTAGACTAAAACCTGGATGCAGAGTATCTAGTAGTAAATCAACAAAAAGCTAGTTCTATAGGCGACATTGATTAAAAGCTCCCAGGCCCATTTGCACTAAAATCTTGACGCAGAGATGGTGTCTGGAAGGAAATCAACCCCATTGGTACGTCTATAGTAGAAACGTAACTTTCAATTCCAAAGCCGTTTTATACCAAAATAACCAAAAATCTGGATTCATAGGATGGTATTTGCTAAGCCTCAGCTACATTGGCTAGTGCTGAAGTCCACAGTACCTAACAAATGCGAGGCCGTTTTATAGAAAAATATGGATTAAGAGTATGATATCTCGTAGTAAATCAACATAACAAGCTAATAGTTCTATAGAAAACACTGATTAACATCCCCCCAGACCCATTTTCACCGAAACCTGGATTCAGAAGATGGTCTCTGATAGAAACCCAGCCTTATTATACGCCCGAAGGGTCGTTTTATGTTATGGCCCCGGTCGTCTGTCCGTCCGTCCGTCCGTCTGTCCGTCCGTTAGCAATTTCTTGTGTGCGCAACTCCTCCTACAGTTTTGATCGAAATTTGATCAAACACAATGAATCTCCATTAAGGAAAAATGCCCATTTTCTCATGTGCGCAACTCCTATAGTTTCAACCAGAATCTAATTAAACTAGCCACAATGAATCTTTATGGTGTCTGGTTGTGCAAACAAAATTTTGACAACTTTTTATGTTTGTTTTATCTGCCCTTGAATTGAAAAAAAAATGGCCAATTTACGGACAAACGCCTCTCGGATGGTGTTTGCTAGGAACTCAGCATTGACTTTTGCTGTAGTCGACGGTCCCCAACAAATCTTAGGCCGTTTAGACAAATATCTGGATTGAAAGATGATATCTGGTAGTAAATCAACAAGAAAAAGCTAATTCTATTGGTGATACTGATTAACAACTCCCAGGCCCATTTGCACCAAAACCTGAATTCGGAGGATTGTGTCTGATAGGAACCCAATTTGTTCGTCCTATAGAAGACACTAATCTTTCAATTCCAAGACTATCTTATACTAAATTTACCAAAATCTGGTTTCAGAGGATGGTGTTTGCCAGTGACTCAGCTACATTGGCTAGTGCTGTAGTCGACAGTACCAAACAAATCCATAACCGTTCTGGAAAAAAAATCTGGACTCAGAGTATAATATCTGGTAGTAAATCAATAAAATAAGCAAATTCTACAGGCGACACTGATTTACAGCTTCCAGGCTAATTTCGATCAAAATCTATATTCAGAGGATAGTATCTGAAAGGAAATGAACCTTATTGGTTAGTCAGATAGTAGAACATAAACTTTCAATTCCAATGCCGTTTTATACCAAAATTATCAGAAATCTGGATTCAGAGGATAGTGTTTGCTAGGAACTCAGCTAGATTGGCTATGGTTGTAATCCACAGTACATAAAAATCTAAGGCCATTTAAGAGATTCAGAGTATGATACCTAGTGGCAAATCAACAAAATAAACTAGTTCTATAGGCGACACTGATTAACAGCTCCCAGGCCCATTTGCTCCAAAATCTGGGTTCAGAGGATGGTATATGATAGGCGCTCAACCACATTGGTTTGTCCCATAGTAGACACTAAACTTTCAAGGTCGTTTTATACCAAAAGTACTAAAATCAGGATAGTGTTTTCTAGAATCTCAGCTACATTAAATTTTGCTTTTGCTGTAGTCCACGGTTTCTTACAAATCTTAGGCCTTTTAGACAAATTTCTGAATTCAGAGTGTTATATCTGATAATAAAGAAACACTAAAAAGCTAGTTCTATTGGCGATTAATTCGGAGGATTGTGCCTGAAAGGAACTTAACCCGATTGACCAAACGTCGGCTGTCAATCGAAAACATCGGTAAGCCAATGGACGACAAGAAAAGTGCTACACCCCAATTGTTTGTCTTAAATTCTTCTTTGCACGTGATATTGTATCGATCTCAGGCCCGTAGGAAGTAATTTCATATTGGGTGGGATGAAGCCCCTATGTCTGAATATTAGGAGGGGGCTAAATTGGATTCCCCTCAAATTTTCAGTGTAAAATAAGAAAAAGTCGGCATCTTTGGCTAACATTGGGGGCTTAGCCCCCTAGCCACCTGTTCCTACGGGACTGGGTCTATCGACTGACAAATCAATCGACATGCCAATTAACTATAACAATCCTATTTGTTTGTCTTTAATACTATGTTGGGCGGAACGATCTGTCGAATTGCGTTTGGCCAACTTGTTAGTCCTATAGAAGACACTCAACTTTCAATTCCAATATCGTTTTATACTAAAATTTCCCAAAATCTGGATTCAGAGAATGAAATTTACTAGGAACTCAGCTAGCTGGCTTGTGCTGTAATCGACAATACCTAACAAATCCAAGGCAATTTAAGATAAAAATATGAAATCAGAGGATAGTACCTGATAAAAATCAACAAAAATAAGCTAGTTCTATCGGCGAAACTGATTAACAACTCCCAGGCCCATGTGCACCAAAATCCGGATTCAGAAGATGGTATCTGTTAGAAAATCAATCCCATTACAATTTCACAGGTTAGTCCGTAGGGAATCACTCGTGATTCAATATTTCGGCGAATTGCCTTCATCAAGATAAATGGAAACACTTTTTTACTTTTTAATATTTTTTTACTGCTAGCAGCCATATTGTATAGTTTAAGACTAAACACTATTCAGAAATCATACAGTGGCTAGTGCTGTAGTCGACAGTACACTAACAAAGACAATGTCGTTTTAGCAAAAAAATCTGGATTAAGAGCAGGCATGTGACGAGTACTGACATTTTAATACTCGAATAATACTTGAGTATTTCAGATTTGGTACTTGTACTTATGAGTACTGAGTACTAAACTGGTTACAGTACTTAAGTAGTACTCGAGTAGTACTTAAGTATTCTTGAGTATATATGAGTACTAGAATACATGCAATATACACCGAAATTTTAACAAGGAAAAGTTATATTTTGTGTTTAACATGATTTATTGCATGTAGTACTTAGCAATCACACTGATGATGCAAACGAATGCTGATTTGTGCAGTACCAGATTTTATTAAACAGTATTGAATCTCTCTCTCTCTCTCCCTCTTGTAAGGAATTACATGAATAAGCTGGAGTTCATTTTCTGGTATTGACCAACTAAAAGGTATACAATTTTAATACAGGTTAGCATCTATGATAGACTAACAAAATATATAGCCAAACAATACATAACAAAGGATTAGTTTATCATAATTGCCTAAAGGTGCGAATTGTGTCATTGATAACCCTTTCCTAAATGGCTAAAGTTGAGGTTGGTCTAATTTGAAAGCTGATGCAGATGACAAAATGGGTTATGAGAAAGATTGGATTTGTGAACATTATAGCTTGGAAAATATTGAGACAAAAGGAGAAAATACTGATTATCAGCATTTTCTTCTTTTTCTCAATGTTTCCCAAACGTTTTTTTTTATAGGTATGTCAAAACCAGGTCTTGTTTTGGAAAGGGTTAACACAAGTAAAACTGTAAAATAATTACTGGTATACTGAATGAATGTAGGACGTTTTGGCCACGGACGTTTTGGCCACGGATGTTTTGGCCACAATATGTTTCATGGTAGGACCTTTTGGCCAAATATAAATTAAATTGAAATATTTAAAACTGAGAACATTCATTCTTATTTTTCTTTTCAAAATAAATAAACATATCATTTTTATTATCAAAATGTCTAAAAGTAGGCTACAGCTATGAATGCAAATTTAATTGGTTCAATTCCTTTTTTCCTTAAAAAAAATTTGGCCAAAAGGTCTTACCTTTTAAAATATTGTGGCCAAAACGTCCATTGCCAAACCGTCCTGGCCAAAACGTCAATCCACCATACTGAATGTGGTCCATGCATTTGAACGTCCTGGCCAAAACGTCCTGGCCAAAACGTCCATCCACCATACTGAATGTGGTCCATGCATTTGAACGTCCTGACCAAAACGTCTTGGCCAAAACGTCCATCCACCATACTGAATGTGGGCCATGCATTTGTATTCTGATTGAATCATTTGTTCTTTTGAAATCTGCTTTCTAATATAAAGTACTCAAAAAGATTCATGAGTACTGAGTACTGAAGGGTCAGTACTTGAGTAAGTATGAGTATGAGTACTCATTTTCCCCATGAGTACTGAGTACCAGTGAGTACGGGGAAAAGTGGTACTTGTACTCACAATACTTGAGTACGAGTATGAGTATCACATGCCTGATTAAGAGTATGATATCTAGTAGTAAATCAACCAAAAAGCTAGTTTTATAGGCTACATTGATTAATAAATCCCAGACCAATTGTTTACAGAAATCTGGATTCAGAGTATGATGTCTGATTATAAATCAACAAAATACATGTAAGCTAGTTCTATAGGCGACATTGATTAACAACTCCCAGGTCCATTTGCACCAAAATCTGCAAAATCTGTATTCAAAGTATGATGGCCGCGGCCTTAGCGCAGTTGGTAGCGCATCTGACCCTCATTCGAGAGGTCCCGGGTTCGATACCCGGCCGCGGCTAATACCCTTTCTGACAAAATTGTCACCCACCAATGGATTTGAAATCGTTAACCTAAGTGGGCGAGCAGCTGGAGGCTCGGTAAGGGTGTTGTGGTAGTACTGGTTTGAGAAACAACAAGAATCCATGGGTAGGTGCTCCAGCCGCCGCGATATGACCCTGGTAGTTGAAAACGGCGTAAAACCCCAATAAACTCAAACTCAAAGTATGATATCTGGGTCCAAATCAACAATTTAAGCTAGTTCTATAGGTGACACTGATTTACAACTCCCATGTCCCTTTGCACCAAAATCTGAATTCAGAATATAATATTTGGAAATTAATCGAAAATAAGCAAGTTCTATCAGCGACACTGAATAACATCAACAAGGCCCATTTGCACCCAAATCTTGATACATGGTATGATATCTGGTAGTAAATAAACAAAATAAGCTAGTTCTATTGGCGACACTGATTAATAACTCCAAGGACCATTTGCACCAAAATCTAGATTCAGAGTATGATATCTGGTAAAAGATCAACAAAATAAGCTAGTTCTATAGGCGACATTGATTAACAACTCCCATGCCCATTTGCACCACAATCAATCAGGATTCGGAGTATGACATCTGGTAGTAAATCAACAAAATAAGCTAGTGCTATACGCGACACTGATTAACACCCATGCCCATTTGCACCCAAATCAGGATTCAGAATATGATATCTGGTAGTTACTTGACCAAATAAGCTTGTTCTATAGGTGCTACTGATTAACATGAAGGATCCTTTGCACAAAAATCTGGATTCGGAGTATGATATCTGCAGTAAATCAACAAAATAAGCTAGAGCTATAGGCGACACTGATTAACAACTCAAAGGCCCCTCGCACCAAAATCTGTATTCAGAGTATAAAATGTGGTAGTAAATCAACAAAATAAGCTAGTTCTATGGGCGACACTGATCAACCACTCCCATGCCCATTTACACAAAAATCTGGATTCAGAATATGATATCTAGAAGTAAATCAACCAAATAAGCTACTTCTATAGGCGACACTAATTAACAACTGCCAGGCCCATTTGCACCAAAATCGGAATTTTGGATATGATATCTGGTAGTAAATCAATAAAATAAGCTAGATCTATAGGCAACACTAATTAACAACTCCCTGGGCAATTTGCACCCACATCGTGATTCAGAGTATGATCTGGTTGTAAATCAACAAAAAAAGCCAATTCATCAATCAACAATGATTAACAACTCCCAGGCCCATTTGCATCCAAATCTGGATTGAGAGTATGATATCTGGTAAAATAATCAACCAAAAAACTTGTTCTATAGGCGACACTGATTAACAACTGCCAGACCCATTTGGCCCAAATCTAGATTTAGAGTATGATATCTGGTAGTAAATTAACAAAATGAGCTAATTCTATATGCATCCCCGATTTATAGCTCAAAGGCCAATTCGCACCAAAATTTGTATTCGGAATATGATATCTGGTAGTAAATCAGCAAAAAAGCAATTTCTATAGGCGTCACTCATTAATATCTCCAAAGCCCATTTGCACCAAAATTTGGATTCAGAGTATGATATCTGTTAGTAAATCAATAAAATAAGCTAGTTCCATAGGCGGCACTGATTAAGAACGACCAGGAAAATTTGCACCCAAATCAGCATTCAGAATATGATATCTGATAGTAAATCAACAAAATAAACTAGTTCTATAGGCGACACTGATTAACAGCTCCCGGGCCCATTTGCAATCATATCTAAACTCTGAGTATGATATCTAGTAGAAAATCAACAAAATAAGCTAGTTCTATAGGCGACACTGGTTAACAGCTCCCTGGCCACTTTGCAACCCAAATCTGGATTCAGAGTGAAATATCTGTGTGTAAAGCAACAAAATAAGGAAGTTCTAAAGGCAACACTTATAAACAACTCCCAGGCCCATTTGCACCAAAATCTTAATTCAGATGATATTTGGTAGTAAATCAACAAAATAAAATAGTTCTTTAGGGGCACTGAATAACAACTCCCCAGCCCATTAGCACAAACATCGGGATACAGAGTAAGATTGCTGGTAATAAATGAACAAAATAATCTAGTACGTCCCTGATATAAATGGCTTGGGAAAACATGCAGACAAAAGAAACTGCTAATGACCAGCAGTTTCTCCTTTTGTCTCAATATTTCCTATGCCATATTTTACATAAATTATATCTTAAATAACACCCATTTTGTCAATTGTAACAGTTTTTGAAGTGGATTGCCCGAAAATTTTGTCGTTTGGGAAAAGGTTAATTCCAAATCTGGATTCAGAATGTGACATCTGGTTTTAAATCAACAAAATAAGCTAGTTCTATTAGCGACAATGATTAACAACTCCAAGGGCCATGGGCACCAAAATCTGGATTCAATATAATATTATGATATCTGGTAGTAAATCTGCTAAAAGTGCCAGTTCTATAGACGACACTGATTAACAATTCCCCGGCCCATTTGCAAAAAATCTGGATTCAGAGTAAGATTTCTGGTAGTAAATCAACAAAATAAGCTAGTTTTATATGTGACACTGATTTACAACTCACAGGCCCCTTTACACCAAAATCTGGATTGAGAGTATGATATCTGGTAGTAAAATAACAATATAAGCTAGTTCTACAAGCGACACTGATTAACATCTCCCAGGCCAATTGACAACAAAATCTTGATTCAGAGTAGGATATCTTGTAGTAAATAAACAGGCAGGATCTAAAGTCAAAGCTGATTAATAACTCCCATGCCCATTTGTACATAAATCTGGAATAAGAGTATGATACCTGGTAGTATATCAACAAAATAAGGTAGTTCTATGGGCGACAATGATTAACAACTCCAAGACCCATTTGCATCCAAATCTTTATTCAGAATGTGATATCTGGTAGTAAATCAACACATTATGCTAGTTCTATTAGCGACACGGATTAACAACTCCCTGGCCCATTTGCTCCAAACTCTAGAACCATAGTAATATATCTGGTAGTAGATCAACACAATGAGCTAGTTAAATAGGTGACACTGAATAACACCTCCCAGGACAATTTGCCCCAAAATCTGGATTCATATACCATGTAAAAAAGGCTAAGCAACACTGCCTTTGTTAATTGAAAATTTGTATTTTCTGTGATATTTATTTCACAACCGTTACATACGTTATAGCATATGCATTTGCGCACAATATTCAAAGGTCGCTTTGTGGTAACGTTAAATATTGTGCGAGAAACAGTGTCTTGACGTAGGTGAGGGGTCAAAATAAAAAGTCACAATAGAATTCGGTATCGATTATGAGGTCATTTTCGAGCAAGAACAGCAGTGAAACGATTTCTAATCCACTTAAATTGTTTGTTCACAGTATCAACATTCACTATTTTATCAAGAGGTTGAACGTCATTCGCGTCATTGCGATCACGTACACGTCTTCCTAAAATGCGCAATATGTGCTCTATGTGTGAAAAATCAGAAAGAAAGGGATGGTTATGGGAGTACATCAACGTTGTTTACGCTTAGCATTTAGGACTCTACGCCAGTCAAGTCTGGAACGTTCACGGTGTAGCGTCGCGTCAGGGAAATTACAACGTATGGTCAACGTCTAGTAGCCCTTCGTCTGTGGAGACGATCACGGATGGTAAGTGTGGATAATTTATGTTGCAATTCCTGTGGAAGCCACTAGCAAGTTTTGGTGCTGATATGGAACATCTTTGCCACGACGTTACGAAATTATGACGCCGTCGTCTCGAGGAGTTTTTCTTCGACGTCTATGACTGGGACACTCTCAAACAACAAATATTGGCTCACATAGTATCCTCAAATACTTACTTATGCTTTGAGATACACAAAATTAAAAAAAACATCTTTATCGCCGGTTCTGTCACGTAGGAACACATTAGCGATATAACGTCCTTTAACGTAAGTCCATGGCGTAGTCCCACAGCGTTGCAGAAAACTCTTTTTTGTGGCCTTTTTTCATACTGGGCAAAGACGATTATGTTCACACCTGAATGTTTTCTAGAATTATGCTTCATACACATGAATACCATGGAAGACATGAAAGCCGGAAATGCGCACCTGGAGTGCGAGACGCACGTGATGGCGGTATAAAATTCATCTGTTTCTGTTCTCTAGCTATGATCTATTGTGTAAACGTTTAATTTTATGTTAAAGCTAAAATATTTTGGCTGCTAAAGATATTTACATTTTGTTGCTAAACATTTTTTACTATGTATATAGTAAAATATCTGGTAGTAAATCAACAAAATAGGCCAGTTCTATAAGTGACACTGATTTAAAAAATCCAAGACCCATTTGCACCTATAACTGTATTCAGAGTATGATGTATGGTAGTAAAACAACAAAATAAGCTAGTTCTATAGGCGACACTGATTAACAATTTCCCGGCCCATTTGTTCCAAAATCTGGATTCAGATTAAGATATCTGATAGTAAATCAACAGAGTAAGATAGTTTTATAGGCGACACCGATTAACAACTCCCAGGCCTCTTTACACCAAATCTGGATTTTGGATTGATATCTGTTAGTAAATCAACAAAAAAGCTAGTTTTATAGGCGACACTGATTTACAACTCCCAAGCCCTTTGCACCCAAATCTAGATTCAGAGTATGATACCTGGTAGTAAGTCAACAAAAGAAGCTAGTTCTTTAGGCTACCGCGATGAACAGCTCCAAGACGCATTTGTACTAGAATCTGGATTCAGAGTAAGATTTCTGGTGGTTCAGCAATCAAAAAAGCTAGTTCTTCTGGCGACACTTTATACCAAATCCCAGGCCCATTTGCACCAAAATCAATGTGGATTCAGAGTATGTTATCTGGTAGTAAATAAAAAAAAGCTAGTTCTATAGGCGACACTGATTAACAGCTCCAAGGCCGATTCGCATTTAAATCTGGATTCAGAGTATGATATCTGGTAGTAAATCAAAAAAGCTAGTTATATAGGCGACCCAAGGGAACAGATCCAATGCCCATTTGCACCAAATTCTGGGTTCAGAGTATGATATCTGGAGGTAAATCAACAAAAAAGTTACTTCTATAGGCGACACTGATTAACAAGTCCAATGCCAATTTGCACCAAAATCTTGATTCAGAGTATGTTGTATGATAGTAAATAACCAAAATAAACTAGTTCTTTAAGCGACACTGATTAACAACTCCCAGGCCCATTTGCACAAAGAACTGTATTCAGAGTATGATATCCTGGAGTAAATCAACTAAATAAGCAAATAAGCCAGTTCTATTGGCGACAATGATTAGCAATTCCAATGCCAATTCACACCAGAATCTGGATTCAGTATGAGCACTAGTAGTAAATAAACAAAATAAGCTAGTTCTATAGGCGACACTGATGAATAATTCCTAGGCCCCTTTGTTCAAAAATCTGGATTCAGAATATGGTATCTGGTAGTTAATTTACAAAATAAGCAATTTCTAAAGGCGACACTGATTGACAATACGCGGACCGATTCGCACCAAAATCTGGATTCATAATATAATATCCGGTTGTAAATAAACAAAATGAATTAGTAGCAACGGTAATTGATATCTCCCAGGAACAGATCCAATGCCCATTTGCACAAAATTCGGATTCAGAGTATGATATCTGGTAGTAAATCAATAAAATAGGCTAGTTCTAGAGGCGACAATGATTCACGACTCCCAGGCCCATATGCACCCAAATCTAGATTTAGAATATGATAATTAGTAGTAAATCAACAAATAATGCTAGTTCTATAGCCGATCCTGATTAACAACTCCCAGGGACATTTGCACCTAAATCTGGATTCAGAGTATGATATCTGGTAGTAAATCAACAAAATACGCCAGTTCTATAGGCTATACTGATTAACAACTCCCATGCCAATTTGCACCAAAATCTGGATTCAAAACATGATATCGCGTAGTAAACCAACAAAATAAGCTAGATCTTTAGGCGACACTGATTAAAGAATCTCAGGCCCTTTTGCACCCAAATCTATTTTCAGAGTATGATATCTGGTAGTAAATCAACAAAATAAGCTAGTTCTGTAGGCATCACTGATTAACAGCTCTCAGGAACATTTGCACCAAAACCTGGATTCACGGTATAAAATCTGGTAGTTAAATCAACAAAATAAGCTAGTTCTATAGGCGACACTAATTAACAGCTCAATGGCTACCTGTTCGAAAATCTGGATTCAGAGTATAACATCTGGTAGTAAATCAACAAAAAATGCTAGATCTTTAGGCAAGACTGATTCATAACTCCAAGGCCCATTTGCACTCAAATCTGAATTCAGAGTATGATATCTGGTAGTAAATAAACATAAAAAGCTAGTTCTTTAGGCAACACTGATTAAAAACTCCCAGGCCCATTTGAACCAAAATCTGGATTCATAGTACGATATCTTGTAGTAAATAAACATAAAAAGCTAGTTCTATAGGCAACACTGATTAACGAGTTCCAGGCTAATTTGCACCAAAATCTGGATTCAGAGTAAAATATCTTGTAGTAAATCAACAAAATAAGCTTGTTCTATGGGCAACACTGATTAAGAACTCCCTTGCCATTTTGCACCAAAATCTGGATTCAGAGTATGATATCTGGTAGTAAATCAAGAAATTAAGCTAGTTCTATAGCCGGCACTGATTCACAACTCCCAGGTCCATTTCAACCAAAATGTGGATTCAGAGTATGATATCTGGTATTAAATCAGCAAAATAAGCCAATTCTTTAGGTGACACTGATAAACAACTCCCAAGTCCATTTTGCCCCCAAAATCTGGATTCAGAGTATAATATCTGTAGTTAATCAATAAACTAAGCTAACTCTATAGACGACACTGATTAACAACCCATGGGTCCATTGTTACTCAAATCTGGATTCAAAGTATGACATCTGGTAGTAAATCAACAAAATAAGCTTGTAATATACGAAACATTGATAAACAAGTCCCAAGCACATGAACACATTATGATATCTGGTAGTTAATCAACAAAATAAGGTAGTTCTATAGGCGACACTGATTAACAACTCCACAGCCCAGTTGCACTTAAATCTGGATTCAGGGTATGATATCTGGTAGTAAATCAACAAAATAAGCTAGTTCTATAGGCGACACTGATAAAAAAACTCACTGGATTCAGTATGATATCTGGTTTTTGATCAACCAAATAAGGTAGTTCTATTAGCAACACGGATTAACAACTCCCATTTACACCAAAATCTGGATTCAGAGTATGACATCTGTAGAAAATCAACAAAATAAGCCAGTTTAATAGGCCATACTAATTAACAATTCCCCGGCCTATACTGAGTACATTTAATTCCGCAGAGGTACTTCGTTCGCTGACAGGATGGAAATAACAAGCAAAGGCTATGTAATATGAATTTAATTTCTTTGGTTTATCTAATTCCATCAAATTCTAAAGGTAGAAAATGTTTTAAATACACATCAGAATAAAATTCGATTTTTTTTTAAATTGAGAGGGGTCAAATCAATTTATAACGAGTGTGTCCACCCAAAGATTGAATTAAAGCATGACATCTTCGTCGCATAGAAAGAACTTTTCTCGCTTCTGGCATTTTGTTCCACGCTTGAATAACAGCAATACGAAGTTGTTGCAACGTTTTGGGTGGTGGGGTACGTGAATAAACGCGTCTCTTTCGGCCATTCCAAGCATGAATCTATAGGGTAGTCAAAACTGTGTTAGCGGCCACCTGTGTATAGCAGCCAAACTGCCGTATGCAGCCAGTCCAGGTCCTCCCATGCAATTTTACTCTATAAAGTAACTGTGAATAGCAATATACTGTCTAATGTGGTCAGTGGCCACCTTTAATTGTCCCAATTGCTCTTTACCTACATCCTCCTCAGCAGCCATGCACATCTAACTGGTGGCAGGCAATGCGTGAAATATTGATAATACATCTGGCAATTTGCCTAATCATGTGCATAAACCATGAAAAGGTGTGATAAACAGTTAAATGTCATATAAAAGTGTACCCTTTATCCTTTACAACACTTGCTTTTTCTTCATAATAATAGGGCCAGTCATACAAGTAGACATTTACATCCAGCCTTCAGAATATTTTTTTCTGTGTTAAGCAACCAACTGTCGTATGCAGCCAATTTTGGTGTGTCTCTTGGCTGGCTGCATACGACTGTTTCGACTGTATATACCAGAAGACAACGCAGGCCAGTAGCGTGCAACCACAGCATGTGACCTGGTCATCGTGTCACTAGTCGTGGTGGCATCCTGCGCGCCGTGAAATGTCCGAGTTTGAAAAACAAAGCAATTGCGGTCCAATACCGTGGTTCCTCACATTTTCAAGAAGATGATGCATACTGATAGAATTGAGAATCTTTCAATAAAACTTGTTTTTTCAGTGTCCCTATAGACAAACGTTATAAACAGGTTAGAATTTAACTCGAGTTTCACGTGCATCGGCTTTGCACAGCGACAACGTGTTCAACGCTTTGGCTATGATGCCGTAAAATGTTCCAAAATTACCAACTCTATTTTTATCTATTCACGTTTGAAAACTTGTGGGAGATTCATAACACGTGTTTCCATCTCTATTAACATCTCATAACATCTTGATTTAAGGTCTTGAAAACTCTGCGTTTTTAAATGTACTAAGTATATTTGCACCAAAATCTGGATACAGAGTATGATATCTGATAGTTTATCAACAAAATAAGGTAGTTCTATAAGCGACACTGATTAACAACTCCCTATCCCATTTTCACAAAAATCTGGATTCAGAGTATGATATCTGTAGTAAATCAACAAAATGAGCTAGTTCTATAGGCAACACTGATAAACAACTCCCATGCCTATTTGCACCAAAATCTGGATTCAGAGTATGATATCTTGTAGTAAATAAACAAATTAAGCGATTTCTATAGGCGACACTGGTTAAAGGTGCCCATTCTAGGTTTTTATGCTTCCAAACTGTCCGGGAACTCATGTTTGTGCATGGAAAAACAATTTGCAATGCATAAAAAACCCTCACACGGCGAATAACCACATTTCCTTTGCTATAGAGCAATCCTTGACAAGCGTGTTTACACCTTCTATTTTTACTTCAAAACGAGACAAGGTCAAGGTCAACGAGACACACCTCCGCGGTATTAACACACCGTACTGGCTGTGTTGATGACTGTGACCTTATTTGTGAGGGATACGTGGAAATGTTTAATTTGTACAAACACTGAACATTTATACGCGTATTTATCAACTGTAGAATACCAAAGATCATTTCGTTAATTCATAAAAGTAAATTCATTTGACCTACCATGCACATGACATCAGATACCGAATCTGTCTTCGCAAACTTTCGACGCAGTCGGTTACGGTGTGTTGAATCTCGCTGAGCACAGATGACGTCCCTCTGACGTAATTGGTGTTTGAATGTTGGGCATATGTAGCCGTTACAAAACAAAAACCAGGACAATAAAAACGGGCTGCACGTTATTAATTGACTTGGATTTTAATACTTAATAAAGCTTGATGAGTGCTAACAATGGACGTAAGTGATCTACCCCTTCAGGTTGGTAATTTCATACGTTATTTCTGGTTTGTAATTATTGTGCCATTTGCATTTTCGACAGCCTAGCTTGCCCCCCTCCCCCCGCCCCCCCCCACCCCTTTGACAGCTCCCTGGCCACTTTGCAACCAAAATCTGGATTCAGAGTGAAATATCTGTGTGTAAAGCAATTAAATAAGGAGGTTCTAAAGGAGACACTTATAAACAACCCCAGGCCCATTTGCACCAAAATCTTAATCCAGGTGATATTTGGTAGTAACTCAACAAAATGAGCTAGTTTTATAAGGGACCCTGATTAACAACTAGAATCTAGAATCTGGATTCAAAATATACTGAGTACATTTAATTCCGCAGAGACACTTCGTTCTCTTATAGGATGGAAATGACAAGCAAAGGCTACGTAATGCGGGTTTTTTTTCGTTGATTTATTTAATTCCATAAATTCTAAAGGTAGAAGATGCTTTAAATATACATCGGAATAAAAAATGATTATTTTTAATTGAGATAGGTTAAATCAATTAATAACAAGTGTGTCCATCTGAAGCTTGAATTAAAGTCTTACATCGTCGTGGCATAGAAAGGACTTTTCTCGCAATGAAACCTCTTGTGACATTTTGTTCAGCTCTTGAATAACAGGAATACGAGGTTTTTGCAACGTTTTGGGTGGTGGGGTGCGTAAATACACGCATCTCTTCGGGTCATCCCAAGCATGTTCTATATGGTACATAACAGACCAGTAGTGTGTAACCACAGTATGTGGCGGAGCCATCGTGTCGTTAGTCGTAAAATTAATAAGTTACAGCATCCTACGTGCAGTGAAATGTCCGATTTTGAAAAACTTAGCAAATGTCTTCCAAAAACTTGGTTCCTCACATTTTCAAGAAGACGATTCATACTGATAGAAATGAGATTCTTTCGATAAAAATTGCTTTTATAGTGTCCCTATAGACAAACTTTATAAACATGTTGCAATTGAACTCGAGTTTCACGTGCACCAATTTTACGCAGCGACAACGTGTATAACGCTTTGGCTATGGCGTCGTAAAATGTTCCAGGTTTACTAACTTTATTCTTTTCTATTCATGTTTAAAAACTTGTGGGAGATTCATAACACATATTTCCATTTCTTATAACATCTTACAACATCTTGATATAAGGCTTTGAAAACTCTGCGTTTTTAAATGTACTAAGTATATGATATCTGGTAGTAAATCAACAAAATAAACTAGTTCTTTAGGGACACTGATAACAACTCCCCAGCCCATTGGCACAAAAATTGGAATTCAGAGTAAGATTGCTGGTAATAAATGAACAAAATAAGCTAGTTTTATAGGCGACACTGATTTACAACTCCCATGCCCCTTAATACCAAAATCTGGATTCAGAGTATGCTATCTGGTAGTAAATCAACAAAATAAGCTAGTTTTATATGCGACACTGATTAATAACTCCCATGCTCATTTACACCAAAATCTGGATTTAGAGTATGCTATCTGGTAGTATAATAACAATATAAACTAGTTCTATAAGCGACACTGATTAACAACTCCCAGGCCAATTGACAACAAAATCTTGATTCAGAGTAGGATATCTGGTAGTTAATAAAACAAGCAGGATCTAAAGGAAAAGTTGATTAATTACTCCAAGGCCCATATGCACATAAATCTTGAATAAGAGTGTGATACCTGGTAGTACATCAACAAAATAAGGTAGTTCTATGGGCGACAATGATTAACAACTCTAAGACCCATTTGCACCCAAATCTTTATTAAGAATGTGATATTTGGTAGTAAATCAATAAATAAAGCTCGTTCTATTAGCGACACGGATTAATAACTGCCTGGCCCATTTGCACCAAAATCTAGACTCATAGTAAGATATCTGGTAGTAGATCAACAAAATTAGCTAGTTAAATAGGCGACACTGAATAACAACTCCCAGGACAATTTGCCACAAAACCTCGATTCATAGTAAAATATCTGGTACTAGATGAACAAAATAAGCCAGTTCTATCAGCGACACTGATTAACAACTCCAAGACCCATTTGCACCAATAACTGTATTCAGAGTATGATACATGGTTGTAAAACAACAAAATAAGCTAGTTCTATAGGCGCCACTGATTAACAACTCCCCGGCACATTTGCACCAAAATCTGGACTCAGATTAAGATATCTGACAGTAAATCAACAAAGTAAGATAGTTTTACAGGCGATACTGATTAACAACTCCCAAGCCTCTTAACACCAAAATTTCGATTTAGGATTGATATCTGGTAGTAAATCAGCAAAAAAGCTAGTTTTATAGGCGATACTGATTTACAACTCCCAAGCCCTTTGCACCCAAATCTAGATTCAGAGTATGATACCTGGTAGTAAATCAATAAAATAGGCTAGTTCTATAGGCGACACTGATTAACAACTCCCCGGCCCATGTGCACCAAAATCTGGATTCAGATTAAGATATCTGATAGTAAATCAACAAAGAAAGATAGTTTCATAGGCGACACTGATTTACATCTCCCAAGTCCTTTGCATCTAAATCTAGATTCAGAGTATGATACCTGGTAGTAAATCAACAAAATAAGTTAGTTCTATAGGCTACCGCGATGAACAGCTCCAAGGCCCATTTACACTAGAATCTGGATTCAGAGTAAGATTTCTGGTAGTTAAGCAATCAAAAAAGCTAGTTCTTCTGGTGTGCTTTTTACCAACTCCGAGGCCCATTTGCAACAAAATCAATGTGGATTCAGAGTATGTTATCTGGTAGTAAATAAAAAAATAAGCTAGTTCTATAGGCGACACTGATTAACAGCTCCAAGGCGGATTTGCATTCAAATCTGGATTCAGAGTATGATATCTGGTAGTAAATCAACAAAATAACCTAGTTATATAGGCGACCCCGAGGAACAGATCCAAGGCCCATTTGCACCAAAATCTGGATTCAGAGTATGATATCTGGAGCTATATCAACAAAAAAGTTACTTCTATAGGCGACATTGATTAAAACGTCCAATGCCAATTTGCAATTTTGCCAATCTTGATTCAGAGTATGTTATATGATTGTAGATAACCGAAATAAGCTGGTCCTGTAGGCGACACTGAATAACAACTCCCAGGCCCAGTTACACCTAAATCTGGATTCAGAATATGATATCTGGTAGTAAATCAAAAAAGTAAGCTAGCTATATAGGCGACACTGATTAACAACTCCCATACCCATTTGCACCAAGAGCTGTATTCAGAGTAGGATATCCTGGAGTAAATCAACCAAATAAGCCAGTTCTATTGGCGACAGTGATTAACAATTCCAATGCCAATTCACACCAGAATCTGGATTCAGTATGGTAACTAGTAGTAAATCAACAAAATAAGCTAGTTCTATAGGCGACATTAATTCACAACTCCCAGGCCCATATGCACCCAAATCTAGATTTAGAATATGATATCTGGTAGTAAATCAACAAATAATGCTAGTTCTATAGGCGATCCTGATTAACAACTCCAAGGCACATTTGTATCAAAATCTGGATTCAGAGTATGATACCTGGTAGTAAATCAACAAAATAAGCTAGATCTTTAGGTGACACTGATTAACGAATGCCAGGCCCTTTTGCACCCAAATCTGGATTCAGAGTATGATTTATCTGGTAGTAAATCAACGAAATTCGCTAGTTCTATAGGCAACACTGATTAACAGCTCCCAGGAACATTCGCACCAAAACCTGGATTCACGGTATAAAATCTGGTAGTTAAGGTATCCAACCCCTCAAAATTACCAAATAGCCGGAGGCGAAATTTGAAAAGTGCAAATAACTCAGAAACTGTATTACATTTCCATTCAAAATAGAAACATAATAATTTTGTACGGTTTAGAATTTGAATTAATGCATACTTATGGAAATATTTGACATAAATGTTCAAAATTACCTCCCTTGCATATGAATATAGAGCAAAATAATATTTGTAAATTATTTTCTTCTTGAAACATAATTTTGAAATCTGGCACGGTGAATCAACTTATGTGAAGTGTATTAACACGTGTGTGTAATTTGATGCATTTCGTATGGCTAGAAAGTGGTGATTTTTTTAGGGTCTGTAAACCTTAAATCAACAAAAAAAGCTAGTTCTAAAGGCGGTACTGATTTACAACTCCCAGGCTCCTTTGTCCCAATTTCTGGATCCAGAGTACGATATATTGTAGTTAATAAACAAATTCAACTATTTGTATTAGCGACACTGATTAACAACTGCCACACTCATTTGCACCCAAATCTGGATTCAGAGTATGATATCTGGTAGTTAATCAACAAAATAAGCTTGTTTTATAGGCGACACTAATTAACAACTCAAAGGCTACTTGTTCGAAAATTTGAATTCAGAGTATGATATCTGGTAGTTAATCAACAAAATAAGCTAGTTCTATAGTCGACACTGAATAACAACTCCCAGGCCCATAAGCACCAAACTCTCGATTCAGAGTATAACATTTGGTAGTAAATCAACAAAAAATGCTAGATCTATAGGCGAGACTGATTCACAACTTCCAGGCCCATTTGCACCCAAATCTGAATTCAGAGTATGATATCTGGTAGTAAATAAACATAGTAAGCCAGTTCTATAGGCAACACTGATTAACAACTCCCAGGCCCCTAAGCACCAAACTCTCGATTCAGAGTATAACATTTGGTAGTAAATCAACAGAAAATGCTAGATCTATAGGCAAGACTGATTAACAACTCCCAGACCCATTTGCAACAAAATCTGGATTCATAGTACGATATCTTGTAGTAAATAAAAATAATAAGCTAGTTCTATAGGCAACATTGATTAACAAGTTCCAGGCTATTTTGCACAAATATCTGGATTCTTAGTATGATATCTTGTAGTAAATCAACAAAATAAGCGTGTTCTATAGGCAACACTGATTAACTACTCCCTTGCCAATTTGCACCAAACTCTGGATTCAGAGTATGATATCTGGTAGTAAATCAACAAAATAAGCTATTTCTATAGGCTACACTGATTCACAACTCCCAGGCGCATTTGCACCAAAATATGGATTCAGAGTATGATATTTAGTATTAAATCAACAAAATAAGCTTGATTTATAAGCGACACTGATTAACAAATCCCAGTCCCTTTTGCACCCAAATCTGGATTCAGAGTATCATATCTGGTAGTTAACCCTTTCCCAAACGACATAATTTTAGGGTGATCCATTTCAAAAAATGCCACAAATGGCAATATAGATGTTATAAAAGATAATATTTGTGTAGAATATGGCATAGAAAATATTGAGACAAAAGGAGAAACTGCTGGTTATCAATGTTTTCCCAAGCCATTTCTGTTAGGGACGTCAAAACAAAATAAGCTAGTTATTTAGGCGACGCTTATTATCAGCTTCAAGGCATATTTGCAAGAAAATCTGGATTCAGAGTATAAAACACGGTAGTAAATCAACAAAATAAGCCAGTTCTATTAGGGACACTGATTCACAACTTCCAGGCCCATTTGCACCTAAATCTGAATTCAGAGTATGATATCTGGTAGTAAATAAACATAGTAAGCCAGTTCTATAGGCAACACTGATTAACAACTCCCAGGCCCCTAAGCACCAAACTCTCGATTCAGAGTATAACATTTGATAGTAAATCAACAAAAATGCTAGATCTATAGGCAAGACTGATTAACAACTCCAAGGCCCATTTGCAACAAAATCTGGATTCATAGTACGATATCTTGTAGTAAATAAAAATTATAAGCTAGTTCTATAGGCAATATTGATTAACAAGTTCCAGGCTATTTTGCACAAATATCTGGATTCTTAGTATGATATCTTGTAGTAAATCAACAAAATAAGCGTGTTCAGTTCTATAGGCAACACTGATTAACTACTCCCATGCCAATTTGCACCAAACTCTGGATTCAGAGTATGATATCTGGTAGTAAATCAACAAATAATGCTAGTTCTATAGGCGATCCTGATTAACAACTCTCAGGCACATTTGTACCAAAATATGGATTCAGAGTATGATATCTGGTAGTAAATCAACAAAATAAGCTATTTCTATAGGCTACACTGATTTACAACTCCCAGGCGCATTTGCACCAAAATCTGGATTCAGAGTATGATATTTAGTAGTAAATCAATAAAATAACTTTGATCTATAAGCGACACTGATTAACAAATACCAGTCCCTTTTGCACCCAAATCAGGATTCAGAGTATCATATCTGGTAGTTAACCCTTTCCCAAACGACATAATTTTAGGGTGATCCACTTCAAAAAATGCCACAAATGACAATATAGATGTTATAAAAGATAGGATTTGTGTAGAATATGGCATAGAAAATATTGAGACAAAAGGAGAAACTGCTGGTTATCAATGTTTTCCCAAGCCATTTCTGTTAGGGACGTCAAATCAAAATAAGCTAGTTATACGACACTTATTATCAGCTTCGAGGCATATTTGCAAGGAAATCTGGATTCAGAGTATAAAACACGGTAGTAAATCAACAAAATAAGCCAGTTCTATTGGCGACACTGATTAACAACTCCGAGGCTCATTTGCACCAAAATCTTGATTCAGAGTATATTAATTTCTGTTAGTAAATAAAAAAAGGAAGCCAGTTCTATAAGCAAGACTGAGTAATAACTCCCAGGCCCATTTGCATCAAAATCTGGATTCAGAGTATAATATCTGTTGGTAAGTAAAAAAGTAAGCCAGTTCTATAAGCAAGACTGAGTAAAACTCCCTGGACCATTTGCACCAAAAGGTGGATTCAGAGTATGATATCTGGTAGTAAATCAACAAGATAAAATAGTTCTATAGGCGACGCTGATTTACAACTCCGATGCCCATTTGCACAATAACTGGATTCTGAGTATGATAATTGGTCGTAAATCAACAAAATAAGCCAGTTCTATAGGTGACACTGATGCAACTCCAATGCCCATTAGCACACAAAACAGGATTCAGATCATTAAATTAGCTGGTAAATCAACAAAAAAAGCTAGTTCTATATTCGACACTGATTAAAAACTTTTTGGCCACTTGCATCCAGATAAGGATTCAGATTATGCTATCCGATAGTAAATTAACAAAAATCTAGTTCTAGAGGCGACACTGATTAACAACTCCCAGGCGCATTTTTACCAAAATCTGGATTCAGAGTATGATTTCTGGTAGCAATTTCACAAAATAAGCAAGTTCTATAGGCAATATTGATTAAAAACTCCCGGGCCCGTTTGCACCAAAATCTTGAATTAGAGTAGGCCTACATTACATGTATCTTGTAGTTAATCAACAAAATAAGCTAGTTTTATAAACCAAACAGATAAACAACTCCCAGGCCAATTATTCTTTACAAAATCTGGATTCAGGGTAAAATATTGGGTAGTTAATCCTAAAAATAAGGTAGTTTTATAGGCGACACTAATAAACAACTCCTAGGCCCATTTGCACCCAAATCTGGATTCAGAGTATGATATCTGGTAATAAATAAACATAATGAGCTTGTTCTATAGGCAACACTGATTAACAACTCCCAGGCCCATATGCATCCAAATCTGGATTGAGAGTATGGTATCTGGTTGAAGATCAACAAATTAAGCTCGTTCTAAAGGCGACACTGATAAACAGCTCACAGGCCCATTTGAACCAAAATCTGGACTAATATTATACCATCTGGTAGTAAATCAAGTTTGAGTTTATTGGGGTTTTACGCCGTTTTCAACTACCAGGGTCATATCGCGGCGGCTGGAGCACCTACCCATGGATTCCTGTTTTTTCTCAAACCAGTACTACCAAAACACCCTTACCGAGCCTCCAGCTGCTCGCCCACTTAGATTAATGATTTCAAACCCATTGGTGGGTGACAATTTTGTCAGAAAGGGTATTAGCCGCGGCCGGGTATCGAACCCGGGACCTCTCGTATGAGTAGTAAATCAACAAAATATGCTAGTTCTATAGGCGATAATAATAAACAGCTCAAAGACCACTTGTTCTCAGATCTGGATTAAGATTATGATATCTGGTAGTAAATCAACAAAAATAAGCTAGTTCTATAGGCGATGCTGATTAACAACTCCCATGCCTTTTTTTCCCCAAAATCTGGATTCAGAGTATGATATCTGGAAGTAAATAACAGAATAAGGTAGTTCATTAGGTGATCCTGTTTAGCAACTTCCAGGCCCATTTGTACCTAAATCTCGATTCAGAGTATGATACCTGATAGTTAATCAAAAAAATAAGCTAGTTCTATAGGCGACACTGATAAACAGCTCACAGGCCCATTTGAACCAAAATCTGGACTAATATTATACCATCTGGTAGTAAATCAACAAAATATGCTAGTTCTATAGGCGATAATAATAAACAGCTCAAAGACCACGTGTTCTCAAATCTGGAATAAGATATTGATATCTGGTAGTAAATTAACAAAGATATAGTTCTATGAGCGACAATGATTAACAACTCTCAGGTAGAAAATGTTTTAAATACACATCAGAATAAAATTCGATTTTTTTAAATTGAGAGGGGTCAAATCAATTTATAACGAGTGTGTCCACCCAAAGATTGAATTAAAGCATGACATCTTCGTCGCATAGAAAGAACTTTTCTCGCTTCTGGCATTTTGTTCCACGCTTGAATAACAGCAATACGAAGTTGTTGCAACGTTTTGGGTGGTGGGGTACGTGAATAAACGCGTCTCTTTCGGCCATTCCAAGCATGAATCTATAGGGTAGTCAAAACTGTGTTAGCGGCCACCTGTGTATAGCAGCCAAACTGCCGTATGCAGCCAGTCCAGGTCCTCCCATGCAATTTTACTCTATAAAGTAACTGTGAATAGCAATATACTGTCTAATGTGGTCAGTGGCCACCTTTAATTGTCCCAATTGCTCTTTACCTACATCCTCCTCAGCAGCCATGCACATCTAACTGGTGGCAGGCAATGCGTGAAATATTGATAATACATCTGGCAATTTGCCTAATCATGTGCATAAACCATGAAAAGGTGTGATAAACAGTTAAATGTCATATAAAAGTGTACCCTTTATCCTTTACAACACTTGCTTTTTCTTCATAATAATAGGGCCAGTCATACAAGTAGACATTTACATCCAGCCTTCAGAATATTTTTTTCTGTGTTAAGCAACCAACTGTCGTATGCAGCCAATTTTGGTGTGTCTCTTGGCTGGCTGCATACGACTGTTTCGACTGTATATACCAGAAGACAACGCAGGCCAGTAGCGTGCAACCACAGCATGTGACCTGGTCATCGTGTCACTAGTCGTGGTGGCATCCTGCGCGCCGTGAAATGTCCGAGTTTGAAAAACAAAGCAATTGCGGTCCAATACCGTGGTTCCTCACATTTTCAAGAAGATGATGCATACTGATAGAATTGAGAATCTTTCAATAAAACTTGTTTTTTCAGTGTCCCTATAGACAAACGTTATAAACAGGTTAGAATTTAACTCGAGTTTCACGTGCATCGGCTTTGCACAGCGACAACGTGTTCAACGCTTTGGCTATGATGCCGTAAAATGTTCCAAAATTACCAACTCTATTTTTATCTATTCACGTTTGAAAACTTGTGGGAGATTCATAACACGTGTTTCCATCTCTATTAACATCTCATAACATCTTGATTTAAGGTCTTGAAAACTCTGCGTTTTTAAATGTACTAAGTATATTTGCACCAAAATCTGGATACAGAGTATGATATCTGATAGTTTATCAACAAAATAAGGTAGTTCTATAAGCGACACTGATTAACAACTCCCTATCCCATTTTCACAAAAATCTGGATTCAGAGTATGATATCTGTAGTAAATCAACAAAATGAGCTAGTTCTATAGGCAACACTGATAAACAACTCCCATGCCTATTTGCACCAAAATCTGGATTCAGAGTATGATATCTTGTAGTAAATAAACAAATTAAGCGATTTCTATAGGCGACACTGGTTAAAGGTGCCCATTCTAGGTTTTTATGCTTCCAAACTGTCCGGGAACTCATGTTTGTGCATGGAAAAACAATTTGCAATGCATAAAAAACCCTCACACGGCGAATAACCACATTTCCTTTGCTATAGAGCAATCCTTGACAAGCGTGTTTACACCTTCTATTTTTACTTCAAAACGAGACAAGGTCAAGGTCAACGAGACACACCTCCGCGGTATTAACACACCGTACAACCGGCTGTGTTGATGACTGTGACCTTATTTGTGAGGGATACGTGGAAATGTTTAATTTGTACAAACACTGAACATTTATACGCGTATTTATCAACTGTAGAATACCAAAGATCATTTCGTTAATTCATAGAAATAAATTCATTTGACCTACCATGCACATGACATCAGATACCGAATCTGTCTTCGCAAACTTTCGACGCAGTCGGTTACGGTGTGTTGAATCTCGCTGAGCACAGATGACGTCCCTCTGACGTAATTGGTGTTTGAATGTTGGGCATATGTAGCCGTTACAAAACAAAAACCAGGACAATAAAAACGGGCTGCACGTTATTAATTGACTTGGATTTTAATACTTAATAAAGCTTGATGAGTGCTAACAATGGACGTAAGTGATCTACCCCTTCAGGTTGGTAATTTCATACGTTATTTCTGGTTTGTAATTATTGTGCCATTTGCATTTTCGACAGCCTAGCTTGCCCCCCTCCCCCCGCCCCCCCCCTTTGACAGCTCCCTGGCCACTTTGCAACCAAAATCTGGATTCAGAGTGAAATATCTGTGTGTAAAGCAATTAAATAAGGAGGTTCTAAAGGAGACACTTATAAACAACCCCCAGGCCCATTTGCACCAAAATCTTAATCCAGGTGATATTTGGTAGTAACTCAACAAAATGAGCTAGTTTTATAAGGGACCCTGATTAACAACTAGAATCTAGAATCTGGATTCAAAATATACTGAGTACATTTAATTCCGCAGAGACACTTCGTTCTCTTATAGGATGGAAATGACAAGCAAAGGCTACGTAATGCGGGTTTTTTTCGTTGATTTATTTAATTCCATAAATTCTAAAGGTAGAAGATGCTTTAAATATACATCGGAATAAAAAATGATTATTTTTAATTGAGATAGGTTAAATCAATTAATAACAAGTGTGTCCATCTGAAGCTTGAATTAAAGTCTTACATCGTCGTGGCATAGAAAGGACTTTTCTCGCAATGAAACCTCTTGTGACATTTTGTTCAGCTCTTGAATAACAGGAATACGAGGTTTTTGCAACGTTTTGGGTGGTGGGGTGCGTAAATACACGCATCTCTTCGGGTCATCCCAAGCATGTTCTATATGGTACATAACAGACCAGTAGTGTGTAACCACAGTATGTGGCGGAGCCATCGTGTCGTTAGTCGTAAAATTAATAAGTTACAGCATCCTACGTGCAGTGAAATGTCCGATTTTGAAAAACTTAGCAAATGTCTTCCAAAAACTTGGTTCCTCACATTTTCAAGAAGACGATTCATACTGATAGAAATGAGATTCTTTCGATAAAAATTGCTTTTATAGTGTCC
The DNA here is from genome assembly GCA_963680895.1 of Fragum sueziense. Classification (NCBI taxonomy): domain Eukaryota; kingdom Metazoa; phylum Mollusca; class Bivalvia; order Cardiida; family Cardiidae; genus Fragum; species Fragum sueziense. The sequence continues at coordinate 30,527,403 of OY804606.1, read as the reverse complement.
CTATAGACAAACTTTATAAACATGTTGCAATTGAACTCGAGTTTCACGTGCACCAATTTTACGCAGCGACAACGTGTATAACGCTTTGGCTAAGGCGTCGTAAAATGTTCCAGGTTTACTAACTTTATTCTTTTCTATTCATGTTTAAAAACTTGTGGGAGATTCATAACACATATTTCCATTTCTTATAACATCTTACAACATCTTGATATAAGGCTTTGAAAACTCTGCGTTTTTAAATGTACTAAGTATATGATATCTGGTAGTAAATCAACAAAATAAACTAGTTCTTTAGGGACACTGATAACAACTCCCCAGCCCATTGGCACAAAAATTGGAATTCAGAGTAAGATTGCTGGTAATAAATGAACAAAATAAGCTAGTTTTATAGGCGACACTGATTTACAACTCCCATGCCCCTTAATACCAAAATCTGGATTCAGAGTATGCTATCTGGTAGTAAATCAACAAAATAAGCTAGTTTTATATGCGACACTGATTAATAACTCCCATGCTCATTTACACCAAAATCTGGATTTAGAGTATGCTATCTGGTAGTATAATAACAATATAAACTAGTTCTATAAGCGACACTGATTAACAACTCCCAGGCCAATTGACAACAAAATCTTGATTCAGAGTAGGATATCTGGTAGTTAATAAAACAAGCAGGATCTAAAGGAAAAGTTGATTAATTACTCCAAGGCCCATATGCACATAAATCTTGAATAAGAGTGTGATACCTGGTAGTACATCAACAAAATAAGGTAGTTCTATGGGCGACAATGATTAACAACTCTAAGACCCATTTGCACCCAAATCTTTATTAAGAATGTGATATTTGGTAGTAAATCAATAAATAAAGCTCGTTCTATTAGCGACACGGATTAATAACTGCCTGGCCCATTTGCACCAAAATCTAGACTCATAGTAAGATATCTGGTAGTAGATCAACAAAATTAGCTAGTTAAATAGGCGACACTGAATAACAACTCCCAGGACAATTTGCCACAAAACCTCGATTCATAGTAAAATATCTGGTACTAGATGAACAAAATAAGCCAGTTCTATCAGCGACACTGATTAACAACTCCAAGACCCATTTGCACCAATAACTGTATTCAGAGTATGATACATGGTTGTAAAACAACAAAATAAGCTAGTTCTATAGGCGCCACTGATTAACAACTCCTCGGCACATTTGCACCAAAATCTGGACTCAGATTAAGATATCTGACAGTAAATCAACAAAGTAAGATAGTTTTACAGGCGATACTGATTAACAACTCCCAAGCCTCTTAACACCAAAATTTCGATTTAGGATTGATATCTGGTAGTAAATCAGCAAAAAAGCTAGTTTTATAGGCGATACTGATTTACAACTCCCAAGCCCTTTGCACCCAAATCTAGATTCAGAGTATGATACCTGGTAGTAAATCAATAAAATAGGCTAGTTCTATAGGCGACACTGATTAACAACTCCCCGGCCCATGTGCACCAAAATCTGGATTCAGATTAAGATATCTGATAGTAAATCAACAAAGAAAGATAGTTTCATAGGCGACACTGATTTACATCTCCCAAGTCCTTTGCATCTAAATCTAGATTCAGAGTATGATACCTGGTAGTAAATCAACAAAATAAGTTAGTTCTATAGGCTACCGCGATGAACAGCTCCAAGGCCCATTTACACTAGAATCTGGATTCAGAGTAAGATTTCTGGTAGTTAAGCAATCAAAAAAGCTAGTTCTTCTGGTGTGCTTTTTACCAACTCCGAGGCCCATTTGCAACAAAATCAATGTGGATTCAGAGTATGTTATCTGGTAGTAAATAAAAAAATAAGCTAGTTCTATAGGCGACACTGATTAACAGCTCCAAGGCGGATTTGCATTCAAATCTGGATTCAGAGTATGATATCTGGTAGTAAATCAACAAAATAACCTAGTTATATAGGCGACCCCGAGGAACAGATCCAAGGCCCATTTGCACCAAAATCTGGATTTAGAGTATGATATCTGGAGCTATATCAACAAAAAAGTTACTTCTATAGGCGACATTGATTAAAACGTCCAATGCCAATTTGCAATTTTGCCAATCTTGATTCAGAGTATGTTATATGATTGTAGATAACCGAAATAAGCTGGTCCTGTAGGCGACACTGAATAACAACTCCCAGGCCCAGTTACACCTAAATCTGGATTCAGAATATGATATCTGGTAGTAAATCAAAAAAGTAAGCTAGCTATATAGGCGACACTGAATAACAACTCCCATACCCATTTGCACCAAGAGCTGTATTCAGAGTAGGATATCCTGGAGTAAATCAACCAAATAAGCCAGTTCTATTGGCGACAGTGATTAACAATTCCAATGCCAATTCACACCAGAATCTGGATTCAGTATGGTAACTAGAAGTAAATCAACAAAATAAGCTAGTTCTATAGGCGACATTAATTCACAACTCCCAGGCCCATATGCACCCAAATCTAGATTTAGAATATGATATCTGGTAGTAAATCAACAAATAATGCTAGTTCTATAGGCGATCCTGATTAACAACTCCAAGGCACATTTGTACCAAAATCTGGATTCAGAGTATGATATCTGGTAGTAAATCAACAAAATAAGCTAGATCTTTAGGTGACACTGATTAACGAATGCCAGGCCCTTTTGCACCCAAATCTGGATTCAGAGAATGATTTATCTGGTAGTAAATCAACGAAATTCGCTAGTTCTATAGGCAACACTGATTAACAGCTCCCAGGAACATTCGCACCAAAACCTGGATTCACGGTATAAAATCTGGTAGTTAAGGTATCCAACCCCTCAAAATTACCAAATAGCCGGAGGCGAAATTTGAAAAGTGCAAATAACTCAGAAACTGTATTACATTTCCATTCAAAATAGAAACATAATAATTTTGTACGGTTTAGAATTTGAATTAATGCATACTTATGGAAATATTTGACATAAATGTTCAAAATTACCTCCCTTGCATATGAATATAGAGCAAAATAATATTTGTAAATTATTTTCTTCTTGAAACATAATTTTGAAATCTGGCACGGTGAATCAACTTATGTGAAGTGTATTAACACGTGTGTGTAATTTGATGCATTTCGTATGGCTAGAAAGTGGTGATTTTTTTAGGGTCTGTAAACCTTAAATCAACAAAAAAAGCTAGTTCTAAAGGCGGTACTGATTTACAACTCCCAGGCCCCTTTGTCCCAATTTCTGGATCCAGAGTACGATATATTGTAGTTAATAAACAAATTCAACTATTTGTATTAGCGACACTGATTAACAACTGCCACACTCATTTGCACCCAAATCTGGATTCAGAGTATGATATCTGGTAGTTAATCAACAAAATAAGCTTGTTTTATAGGCGACACTAATTAACAACTCAAAGGCTACTTGTTCGAAAATTTGAATTCAGAGTATGATATCTGGTAGTTAATCAACAAAATAAGCTAGTTCTATAGTCGACACTGAATAACAACTCCCAGGCCCATAAGCACCAAACTCTCGATTCAGAGTATAACATTTGGTAGTAAATCAACAAAAAATGCTAGATCTATAGGCAAGACTGATTCACAACTTCCAGGCCCATTTGCACCCAAATCTGAATTCAGAGTATGATATCTGGTAGTAAATAAACATAGTAAGCCAGTTCTATAGGCAACACTGATTAACAACTCCCAGGCCCCTAAGCACCAAACTCTCGATTCAGAGTATAACATTTGGTAGTAAATCAACAGAAAATGCTAGATCTATAGGCAAGACTGATTAACAACTCCCAGACCCATTTGCAACAAAATCTGGATTCATAGTACGATATCTTGTAGTAAATAAAAATAATAAGCTAGTTCTATAGGCAACATTGATTAACAAGTTCCAGGCTATTTTGCACAAATATCTGGATTCTTAGTATGATATCTTGTAGTAAATCAACAAAATAAGCGTGTTCTATAGGCAACACTGATTAACTACTCCCTTGCCAATTTGCACCAAACTCTGGATTCAGAGTATGATATCTGGTAGTAAATCAACAAAATAAGCTATTTCTATAGGCTACACTGATTCACAACTCCCAGGCGCATTTGCACCAAAATCTGGATTCAGAGTATGATATTTAGTATGAAATCAACAAAATAAGCTTGATTTATAAGCGACACTGATTAACAAATCCCAGTCCCTTTTGCACCCAAATCTGGATTCAGAGTATCATATCTGGTAGTTAACCCTTTCCCAAACGACATAATTTTAGGGTGATCCATTTCAAAAAAATGCCACAAATGGCAATATAGATGTTATAAAAGATAATATTTGTGTAGAATATGGCATAGAAAATATTGAGACAAAAGGAGAAACTGCTGGTTATCAATGTTTTCCCAAGCCATTTCTGTTAGGGACGTCAAAACAAAATAAGCTAGTTATTTAGGCGACGCTTATTATCAGCTTCAAGGCATATTTGCAAGAAAATCTGGATTCAGAGTATAAAACACGGTAGTAAATCAACAAAATAAGCCAGTTCTATTAGGGACACTGATTCACAACTTCCAGGCCCATTTGCACCCAAATCTGAATTCAGAGTATGATATCTGGTAGTAAATAAACATAGTAAGCCAGTTCTATAGGCAACACTGATTAACAACTCCCAGGCCCCTAAGCACCAAACTCTCGATTCAGAGTATAACATTTGATAGTAAATCAACAAAAATGCTAGATCTATAGGCAAGACTGATTAACAACTCCAAGGCCCATTTGCAACAAAATCTGGATTCATAGTACGATATCTTGTAGTAAATAAAAATTATAAGCTAGTTCTATAGGCAATATTGATTAACAAGTTCCAGGCTATTTTGCACAAATATCTGGATTCTTAGTATGATATCTTGTAGTAAATCAACAAAATAAGCGTGTTCAGTTCTATAGGCAACACTGATTAACTACTCCCATGCCAATTTGCACCAAACTCTGGATTCAGAGTATGATATCTGGTAGTAAATCAACAAATAATGCTAGTTCTATAGGCGATCCTGATTAACAACTCTCAGGCACATTTGTACCAAAATATGGATTCAGAGTATGATATCTGGTAGTAAATCAACAAAATAAGCTATTTCTATAGGCTACACTGATTTACAACTCCCAGGCGCATTTGCACCAAAATCTGGATTCAGAGTATGATATTTAGTAGTAAATCAATAAAATAACTTTGATCTATAAGCGACACTGATTAACAAATACCAGTCCCTTTTGCACCCAAATCAGGATTCAGAGTATCATATCTGGTAGTTAACCCTTTCCCAAACGACATAATTTTAGGGTGATCCACTTCAAAAAATGCCACAAATGACAATATAGATGTTATAAAAGATAGGATTTGTGTAGAATATGGCATAGAAAATATTGAGACAAAAGGAGAAACTGCTGGTTATCAATGTTTTCCCAAGCCATTTCTGTTAGGGACGTCAAATCAAAATAAGCTAGTTATACGACACTTATTATCAGCTTCGAGGCATATTTGCAAGGAAATCTGGATTCAGAGTATAAAACACGGTAGTAAATCAACAAAATAAGCCAGTTCTATTGGCGACACTGATTAACAACTCCGAGGCTCATTTGCACCAAAATCTTGATTCAGAGTATATTAATTTCTGTTAGTAAATAAAAAAAGGAAGCCAGTTCTATAAGCAAGACTGAGTAATAACTCCCAGGCCCATTTGCATCAAAATCTGGATTCAGAGTATAATATCTGTTGGTAAGTAAAAAAGTAAGCCAGTTCTATAAGCAAGACTGAGTAAAACTCCCTGGACCATTTGCACCAAAAGGTGGATTCAGAGTATGATATCTGGTAGTAAATCAACAAGATAAAATAGTTCTATAGGCGACGCTGATTTACAACTCCGATGCCCATTTGCACAATAACTGGATTCTGAGTATGATAATTGGTCGTAAATCAACAAAATAAGCCAGTTCTATAGGTGACACTGATGCAACTCCAATGCCCATTAGCACACAAAACAGGATTCAGATCATTAAATTAGCTGGTAAATCAACAAAAAAAGCTAGTTCTATATTCGACACTGATTAAAAACTTTTTGGCCACTTGCATCCAGATAAGGATTCAGATTATGCTATCCGATAGTAAATTAACAAAAATCTAGTTCTAGAGGCGACACTGATTAACAACTCCGAGGCGCATTTGTACCAAAATCTGGATTCAGAGTATGATTTCTGGTAGCAAGTTCACAAAATAAGCTAGTTCTATATGCGACATTGATTAAAAAACTCCCAGGTCCATTTGCACAGAAATCTTGAATTAGAGTACGATATTTTGTAGTAAATCAACAAAATAAGCTAGTTTTATAGGCCAAATTGATTAAGAACTCCCAGGCCCATTTTTCTTAACAAAATCTGGATTCAGATTTTAATATTAGGTAGTAAATCCTAAAAATATGGTAGTTCTATAGGGGATCCTTATTAACAACTCCCAGGCCCATTTGCACCAAGATCACCAAGATTCAGAGTATGACATCTTGTTGTAAATCAACATAATAAGCTAGTTCTATAGGCGACACTGGTTAACAGCTTCCTGGCCACTTTCAACCCAAATCTGGATTTAGAGTTAGATATTTGTGTGTAAATCAACAAAATAAGGAGGTTCTAAAGGCTTAACAATTCCCAGGCCCATTTGCACCAAAATCTTAATTCAGATGATATTTGGTAGTAACATTAGTAAAATTAGCTAGTTCTATGAGCGACACTGATTAACAACTCCTATGCCCGTTTGCACTAGAATATGGATTCAAAATATGATATCTGGTAGTAAATTAACAAAATAAAATAGTTCTTTATGGACCTTGAATAACAACTCCCCAGCCCATTGGCACAAAAATCGGGATTCAGAGTAAGATTGCTGGAAGTAAATGAACAAAATAAGCTATTTTTATAGGCGACACTGATTTACAACTCCCAGGGACTTTAATGCCTAAACCTGGATTCAGAGTATGATATCTGGTATCAAATCAACAAAATAAGCTTGTTCTATAAGCGACACTGATTAACAACTCCAAGGCCCACGAGCACCAATATCTGGATTCAATGTATGATATTTGGTAGTAAATCTGCTAGAAGAGCTTGTTCTATAGACGACACTGATTAACAATTCCCCCGGCCCATTTGTAAAAAAAATCTGGATTCACAGTAAGATTTCTGGTAGAAAATCAACAAAATAAGCTAGTTTTATATGTGACACTGATGAACAACTCCTAGGCCCCTTGACACCAAAATCTGGATTCAGACTATGATATCTGGTACGAAAATAACAATATAAGCTAGTTCTATTGTTGTAAATCAACATACTAAGCTAGTTCTATAGGCGACACTAATAAACAGTTGCTACATGTTCTCTAATCTGGATTAAGATTATGATATCTGGTAGTAAGTCAACAAAAAAAAGGATAGTTCTAAAAGCGACAATGATTAACAACACTCAGGCCCATATGCACTCAAATCTGGATTCAGATTATGATATCTGGTAGTAAATCAACAAAAATAAGCAAGTTCTTTAGACAACACTGGTTAACAACTCCCATGCCCTTTTTTCCAAAATCTGGATTCAGAGTATAATATCTTTAAGTAAATCAACAAAATAAGGTAGTTCCTTAAGCGATCCTTATTAGCAACTCTCAGGCCCATTTGTACAAAATCTCGATTCAAATTAGGATATCTGGTAGTTAATCAAAAAATAAGCTAAACTGACACGATTTAAAAACGCAAAAGAGGACTTTTACAAATGGTATCTCCTACATCTTACAAAACCGATGTATAGCCATGTAAAATTGTAAATGATACAATTGTTAACATAACAGGACAGAAAATGGCCGTTAAAGCCACGAATAATGCCTGAATGGACGTCGGATTATGCCAAAATGCACGTTGAGTCAAGCGCCTGGCATCGAACATCGACGACAGCGAACCCAGTGTTTTCAAAGGCGATTTATTACCATGTTGCGATGTATAGGCCGCCCGCGATTACCAACCATAGAATTTTCAGTAGACTGAGCCGTCACAAATCTGTTGCGTTAGTGACGTTGACGTATACAATTCTGTTGACGCACCGTTGTAACATGCAGCTGATCGGGACGTGGGTGGTCTCTAAATCTTTCCGTGTCGTTTACACGTCTCATAAACCTTGGAACCGTCGATTCGGCTACATTAAAGCGTCTAGCTACCTTCATTTGCAAAAAACGGCAAACCAAAATCCAAAAAACTCGGTTCCTTTTTCGCAAAGTAAGCCTCAGCATTTTATACACATTTTTCTTTCGTTGTGTCGTATGTTTTCAACAAGTAAATCAAAGTGGCAATTTGTACACAAAAAGTCTTGCTGATTTAACAAGTGGTCTGAATGCACGAGACACACGAGCATTTAGTGATGGGCGGTTCAGATATCCGAATAGTTTACAGTAAACACGACAAAATTACTGGGGCGTGAAGCGTATACATTGTCTCATACATGTCCCCAAATATGGTGCCGATCGAGGCAATAGGAAAGGAATGGTTTATGAAAACGTGTTTTGCGTTTTTAAATCGTGTCAGTTGAGTTCTATAGGCGACACTGATAAACAGCTCACAGGCACATTTGCACCAAAATCTGAATTTAGAATATGATATCTGGTTTTAAAATCAACAAAATAATATAGTTCTATATGCGACTCTAATTAATAGCTCCCAGGCCCATTTGTACAAAATTCGGATTCAGAGTGAAATATCTGGTAGTAAATTAACAAAATAAGCTAGTTCTATAGACGACACTAAATAACAATTTCCAGGCCCCCTTGCCCCGAAATCTGGATTCAGAGTATGACATCTGGTACTTAATCAACAAAATAAGCTAGTTTTATAGGCGACACTTATTAACAACTCCCAAGCCCATTTGCACCAAAATCTGGAGTCAGAGTTTGATATCTGGAAGTGAATGAAAAAAGGAAGACAGTTATATAAGCAACACTGAGTAAAAACTTCAGACTCATTTGCACCAAAATCTGGATTCAGAGTATGATATCTAGTAGTAATTAAACAAAAAGATAGTTAAATAGGCGACACTGATTTACAACTTCCAATCACCTTTGCCCCAAAATCTGGATTCAGAGTATGATATCTGGTAGTAAGACAACAAAATAAGCTAATTCAATATGCGACACTGATTAACAACTCCAAGGTCACTTGCACCCAGATCTCCATTCAGTGTATGATATCTGGTAGAATATTAATTAACTAAGCTAGTTCTTTAGGCAAAACTGATAAACAACTCCTATGCCCATTTTCACCAAAATTTTGAATTAGAGTATGATGTCTGGTAGTTAATCAACAAAATAAGCTTGTCCTATATGTGACACTGATTAAGAAATACCAGGCCCATATGCACCAAAATCCTGATTCAGAGTATGATATCTGGTAGTAAATCAACAAAACAGCTAGTTCTCACGGGTATAACCTGATGTTCGTACCTTCAGTTACATGTACGCACATCCAATATGGCGGAGGGACAAACAGGTGAGTTTTACAAGTATCGATTTCAGGCACCATCTCAATGCGTTTGATATATTTTTGACAAACTTGATCAATAATAACCATGTAAACAATGTCACACTCTCTTTATTCTGATATATTTACCTAGTAGGTCAATATTTGAGCTCGAAAAAATGGCATGATAAGCGTAGCTGTAAAACTGTAACTGACCTATTTCAAGTAACAGTTACGCACATCATCGTGATTTTTGAAAGCTTTTTTATAGCTTTTATACTAACCTAAAAAAGTAAATTTCGATTCAAACTCCTTCCATTATAAACAAACATCGTATTGGTGGAGAAATCCGAACGAATAACACGTCCAAATGTACAAATAAAGCTTGAGAATTATTCCCCTTATTTTGAAGTCGTCATATCGGATGTGCTTTACTGCAGTTATGAACATCAGGTTATACCCCGTGAGTTCTATAGGCAGAATTGATTAACAACTTCCAATCGAATTTGCACCAAAATCTGGATTCAGAGTATGATATCTGGTAGTAAGGCAACAAAATAAGCAAGTTCTATAAGCGATACTAATTAACAACTCACATGCACATTTGCATCCAAATCTGGATTCAGAGTTTGATATCTGGTAGTAAATCAACAATAGAATGTATAAGCAGGTTCCATAGTCGACACTATTTAAAAAAAACTCCCAAGCCCACTTGTACCAAAATCTGGATTCAGAGTATGATATCTGGTAGTATATCAACAAAATAACAAGCCAGTTCTATAAGCGACACTGATTAACAACTCCAAGGCCAATTTGCACACAAAACTTTTTTTTTTTTCTTTTTTTTTTTTTTTTTTTTTTGTTTGTTTTGTTTTGTTTTTTCCTCACACTTTATTCATCCAAAATTTTACACAAGTATACCACATTATTTCCACAATGCTACATCTACAATTATATCAATGGTTATGAAAACTTTTAACAATAGTGAATATGATAAGACCATTACCTGAATAAGAGACAATTTCGGGAAATCATTGACAGACAAAGATAAAAACCAATTTAAATAGTATTATGTCATTCTCTGTCAATATCCTTTACGGTTTTGTGTATTCCTGGATTTTGTGACACTAGCTTTGTCATCTGCATCATCTTTTTGTTGGAATATACTCATACTATGAATGAACTGTATGCAATTACTGTATAGAAAGAAGGCTTTGTTTAGAATGCATTGTTACAAAAAATACTGTTTAACATTGGGGGAAACAATGCACTACACACCCTCGAATTCATAAATTTGATTTATGAACAAATATGCGAAAAGAAAATGAAAGGAAACACAAAACAAAAAATCGCAAGAAAGGGGCATTCATTCATACGTTTACCAGAAAAAAAAGAGCTTGTATTTGTTTACGGTAATATCAAAGGCATTTAAAGCGACATTTCATAATTGTTTTTACATAAATTTTACTTTTATTCTATCTAAAAGAGCATCTTTTCTTATGAAAATTCTGAAAATTTCAAGCCAAAATATTCGACCGTTTACGAGAAATACATATTTTTCTGCTAAAATTTAACAAACTGTTGTGGACAAACAGTTTAGATTTTTATAGAATTTGTCATTTTTGTCTCAACTTTAAATGCGTATTTTTCGCTTATAAAAAACAACTTCTAAAAAGTGATAACATTTCTACGCATTTGAATAAACAATCTTTGCATCCAGAACTACTTTTAAAAAATGAAATAAATGTGAAATGTCACTTTAATGATTAAAAAATACAACATATCTGTTCCATTCCGCCAAAAACCTATTTAGTTTAGTTTGCTGAACTGCTGTACCTTTGAAGATTTGGTATTTGGAAAGAAGATATAATTTTAGACCACGAATGGATGGGTAAGTGGTTGTATTTCTGCATTTGAATATGTACATCTTAAATAGTATAAAAATCAGATTTTTAACTTTGTCTGTTGAATTTACATAACCGAAAATCATTTTATTAATGTCAAGATCGACATATATATTTGAATTTGACAGTAGAAAGATGTTTATCAATGCTTTTGTATTTACACAATGCCAGAATAAATGCTCGATTGTTTCAGGAAAATTTTTGCAAAAAGTACAGTTAGAGTTCGCTATATACTTTATTTTGAATAAGAAATCATTTGTACCAAGAATACGATGGATAATTCTATATTGGAACCAACTTATATTAGTATCCGAAATTAGAGTGAACGGCAGTATAAAAATTGTTTTCCACATATTTTCATCGTAATTTATATCGATCTTTCTCGACCAAGTTTTGGTACACGTCGCCTTAATGTTATTTGAATTTAAATTCTGATAGATAGATTTGCAGCCTTTTTTGTCTTTTAATACGAGATAAAGTATAGGAGGGCAAAACGGTTTGTCAACCTTGTGAAGTGTTTGAATTTCTACATTCAATTCTTTAAGATAATGTTCTAAAGCTCTTTTGATACCCATGTAAGTCAAGAAGTTTGTTTGTATGTTATATTTTTCTGTAAATTCGGCATATCTCATTATTGAATTTTCATTATTAAACATATCGCCAATACAACAAATACCTGCTTTATACCATGTTTTATTGAATACACTTTTCCCTGCTACTTTAATACATTTGTTGAAAAAAAGAGGACACTCACTTATTTTTTCTGGTATGGACATTTTTTCAATAAAAAACGAATAGTATAAAAATATTTCTGACCAAAACTTGTTTGAGATTGTTGTTGAAAGTTGAAAAAATAATCACTTCCGAAAAAAGGAAAGTCTATAATCTTTAAATTTTCTTTAATAATTCTTGACCATTTGTTATCGTCGCTCATAAGACGTCGTATCCAAGTAATTTTTAAAGCTTTTATAAAAACTTCTAAATTAAGCATTTTTAAGCCCCCCCTCAGAGTAATCTTTTGTGGCTATTGAGTGCTTCACTTTTGACGGTCCGTTCCAAATGAAATTTAGTACAAGTTGTTTAATTTTTTCGAAATTAACTTCGCTTTTGAATGGTAAAGTTAAAAATAAATGGTTTAATTTCGAGATAATTAGACTTTTGATTACTGTAATTTTTCCTAGTGGAGTTAAATTTCGTCTTTTCCATTTTCTTAGTGTGTCTTCTATTTCAGCTAGTTTGGCATTATAATTTAGTTCTGTCATCTTGTTTAAGTCAACGTGAAAGTGTATTCCAAGCATTTTGAAATCATGTTCGTTCCAAGTTAATTTCCATCTTGTTTTGATAGTATCTGTACTGTATTTCTTTTTTCCAATCCAAATGACTTTTGTTTTTTCAAAATTTACGTTTAAACCGGAAATTGCGGAGAATTTAGAAAGAACATACAGCGTTTCATTCAAGGACTCGCTAGAACCATCAAGTATGATGCTTGTATCATCTGCAAATTGTGAGAGTTTAAATACATTGTCATTTATAGTAATGCCTTTGATTTTCGGATTAGCTCGAATTTTTATTGACAATAGTTCTGCACAGAGAATAAAAATATAACATGACAATGGGTCGCCTTGGCGACATCCACGCTCTACGTTAAAAAAATCTGAGAGGAATCCACATTGAGTAACTGTCGACTTTGCATCTTTATAAAAAATGTTAAACCATTTTTGTATAGATTCTCCGTAATTAAACACCTTTAAAGTTTGGTTTACACAGGACCACGATAACGAATCAAAAGTTTTTTCAAAATCGATTAAAAGTAGAATTCCTGGAATGTCTCGTTCTTCCGTGTAATGCATTAAATCATAAATCAGTCTAATATTTTCACCTATGTATCTTCCCTTTATAAATCCAGTCTGGTCCTCATTGATTAAGAATGGCAAAAATTGTTTAATTCTATTTGCTATACAGCCTGTTCCTATTTTGTAAATCGTATTAAGTAAAGTTATTGGACGCCAGTTTTTAAGGAATTGTCTTGGTTTATCACCTTTGGGGATGCATGTTATTAACCCTTGAGTTTGTGTTTCAGATATCTTGTTTTCATGAAAGGCCTCATTTAAAGCACGAACAACTAAGAATCCTAATTTTCTCCAAAACACCTTGTAAAAGTCAGCACCGAAGCCAGACGTACCTGGACTACGATTGTTTTTCATGTTTTTCAATACTTTGGAAGCTTCTTGAAGAGTAATTTCCCCTTCAATAGAATTTGATTGTTGATCATCTAAAGCTGGGATATTAAGATCTTTGCAAAAATCTTCAAAATTGTCTGTAGTAGAATGGCTGTCTCTTTTTTTGTATAAATTTTCATAAAACTGTTTAATTTCAACTAAAATTTCATTTTGCTTAACAATTACATCTCCATTTTCTTTTGTATTCTTATGGACAGTTTTTGTGGCTGAGTTGAACTTTTCTAAATGGCAAAAATATTTTGTCGGTTTCTCTCCGTCAATGCTCCATTTAATCTTTGAGCGAAGAACAGAACCCTTAAGCTTTTCTTCAACGAGTTGGTCCAATTCTGTTTTTAAAGAGGCAAGTTTATCTAGGCTTTGTTCGTTTAAGTTTTGTTCAATGTTTAGGATTTCGTTAACTATCTCCTTTTGACGATTTCGCTTTTGTTTGTTTTTGTATGAAGCGTAAGAGATCGCTTTTCCCCTAATTTCCATAAGGAGGGTATCTAAAAGAAGTTGGTCGTTTATTACAAATTGTAATTCATTACTAGGTATTTCAGAAATAGATTCCCGACTATAAACTGGAAGCGCATACTGTTCTATTACTTCATCTATTTTATCATTAATGGTATTAACATAATCTATATCTTTTAAGAGTGAATTATTATGTTTCCACAAACCAGAGCAATATTCGAAGAAGTTAAAACGTAATTTTAAATCTATTATTGAGTGATCAGACTTAAAACTATGTTTAATTGACGAGTTTGTTACACTATTTAAAAGAGTTGGAGATAAAAGAAAAAAATCTAACCTTGCTTGTTGTATAGGATTTTGTCTACGCCATGTAAAAAGTTTGACTGACGGATTTTGTTCTCTAAATGGGTCTACTAATAATCTACTTGTGATATTTTCTAACAGCGTATTTCTAGCGTTTTTATTATTGACATATTTGTAATTGGCATAATCTAGATCAGGATTTTGCACTAAGTTAAAGTCCCCACAAATAAGATAATTGTCATTTTCCAATTTGTCGATTTGCTCAAAAATGTTTAAGTAGAATTCAGGACTGTCATTATTTGGTCCATAGATTGAAACTAAAGTAAGCCTTTTATCTTCAAGAGACAAATCTACTATAATAAAGTTTCCACTAGGATCTTTTATAAGTTCATGGATTTTAAAATCTACATCTTTAAAAAAGATTGCTACACCTCTGCTCTGGGAGGTATGGCAACTAAAAACAAAATCGGATCCCCATTCAGAATACAAAGTATTGTACATATCAGAAGTAAAATGTGTATCTTGCAAACAATATACGTTGTACTTCATATTTTGTAGGTGGTGAAAAACTAGAGAACGTTTTTTCGCACAGTGGAGACCTCTGCAGTTGTATGACATTATTCGAATATCTTTACTCTGATCGCCCATTTGTCATAATTCTCTGTGCAAAATCTATCATCAAAAAACGCGGATTTTTCTTTTTTGTGGTGAAATGAATGCCCTAAAAAACGAAATTACAAATAACACAAACATAAGAACAAAAAAACGTACAAAATAATAAACAAAAGTATAAACAAAAAAATGCTGATCGGTCATAAATGACTTGATATCTATAACAATCATCTCATTTATCTATATTGCTGAGTCACAAAAGTGCCGCGATTACCAGAAATTAATCTGCAATCGCAACACATTTATGCCTCCGCGACAATAAGAATAAATTTATCTGACATATCTATGCAGTATTTTCAAAGAAAGAATATGCCGGTATGCCGGGTTTGTTTTATTTCCGAAAAAAGCTGAAGTGTAAAAGGGTGTTCAGAAAGAAGAAATCCCTACCATTTCCTAAAATCAAATTTTGAGCATGTTACATCATATATTTCTTTTTTTTTTTGAGAAAATATTTGGAATTAAAGCGTATTGGTTTTCGTTATTTTCGAGAATCACTAAGCTCTTGAACTGTATTTAATTTGATTTTCCAAATAATACTGTTCAAGTTGTATGCCTCTGCCTAACTTTGAAATAGGTTCAAAATGATTTCGTACGAGAAAGAGATAAAATGGGTCAGGATTCCTTACGTATTAACCCTTTCCCAAACACCAAATTTTTAGGGTGATCCACTTCAAAAACTGCCACAAATGACAAAATGGAAGTTATTAAAGATAGAATTTGTGTAGAATACGGTATAGGAAATATTGAGACAAATGGAGAAACTGCTGTTTCTTCTTTTGTCCCAATGTTTTCCCAAGCCTTTTCTATTAGGGATGTCAAAACCAGGTCTTGTTTGGGAATGGGTTTAGGTATACCACACGAATTGACTAAATACATACGAGTCTATCGAGTCACACTAGATAGTTCCTATGTAAAATAAGTAAAAAAACAAAACAAAACAAAAAACCGTTAAGTTTCCTATGATACTGGAAATGATCAAACGATCTAGCCAATGATTGTACTTCATTCTTTGTGCAGGCCTTTATCCCAACCTATACATACCAGGATTGTATTAAATGCTTAAATTCATTACCACACAGTGACGCCTTTAGACTTCTATCACAATGAAGGTTTTGGAAAAATCGTCGTGGAAAAAATATGTTTCTTCATTTCTCACCATGTTTTCTACCTAAACAGACGAAAAAAATGTAAATTTTACTTAACATGAGTTTGTTGTATCCAACATCTTTGAATTTGGACCAGTTTTAAATTTTATCGCCTGGTAATGAGTTAAACATTTCTACATGAAATGGTATGTTTTTGACATTTTAAAAGCATGCAAAGTTTGAAACATATCGTATAGTTACAAATCTACATATAACATGAATTTAAGAAAAATGTGTCATTTTGCATATAACCAATTACCACAGAATTATTTTTTGACTCCTTACAAGATAAGTCTTTAGAAAACATCGTGGATAAAGAAGAAAACTGCTTGATACAATCACTCTCCTCATTCACCATAATGATTTCCGCCGAGAAAGACAAATAATGTAAAAAATAATCCATTTGCTAAATCGTGCCGTCTACAACATCTTTAAATTTGGATCAGTCTTTTTTCGCCGTCTGGTAATGGGTTAGAAACTTTCCTAAAACAACTTTTGGTTTTTTCATCTCTCGAAGAAAAATGCTTTGGAAAACCTTTTTCTTTCTTTTTTCTAGTTTTGACGAATCCACCAAACTTTACCATTTAAAAATTCTGTCGTTTTGGAAAGAGTTGCGGTATAAATAATCACATTGACCATATTGCTGTTGTAGTAATCTATAATATCTATTTGGGAGAGAAACCACTGTAACTACATTTAAGTTCTATATGTACATACAGCAGCTCTGCACCAATGTAGGAATAATTTAAAATTTCAAAAGAAAGCCAAAGACTTCATAACGCCGGTTGGGGATCAAAACCTCGCAACCTCAGCTTTGTCAAGCTGTAGTTACGAGCTTTTGACTCCCCCACCAACGATAAATATCAAGTTACATAATAGTTTTCTTAACACATATCAGAACAAGGAATGGGTTTTACGTCACCTAAAAAGACAAAGGTTCATATTTGGCTTATAATCGCAAAAATAATACAAAATTGACAAACATTTAGAAGCTTTATAGACTGCAACTCATTAGGATCTTGAAAACCATTTTAATATATCTCCGCCACTGACAATTTTGATTATACATGAAAGAAATTACACAATAACATGTAAATAATAAGCTTCTGTACAATACACATGAACACGCCAATAAAATTACATTAAAGCGTAGATCAGGAATCGGGTTGCGTAAATTGTGAATATCTAGCACTGACAAAAACTGAAGTTTAATATATTCAAGTTTGATACAGTTTATATAAAGGGGAAAAGCACTTAAAAAAACAGAAACGAATTTAATAGATATAGTATGAAATTCTTCTAAAAAATAACAAGCTGTAGTAGGGAGGTTTAATGAAAGAACAGCGCTGATATAAAATAAAAAAACTATGGGTTTTTAAGTTTCGAATTTAAAAGAAATCATTTTCAAAGTTGAGAAACTTTGTTGAAATATTTGATTTTGCATTGTTTTTGAATTAGAATTCTAGTATCTTAATATCTTGTTATAAAAAAATCTTCCATCAGAAATCGAAAACAAAAAATAACGGAAGATTTTTTTTGGAGATTTTTACATAGTCAAGGATAATAGATCTTGTGTATAGATCTAAGTGAATAAAAACATTTTGAGTTACTGAAGGAGTTGTTTATGCACTGATTTATCCCACGTGAGTTATCTTCTATATCGAAAAAAGTCTGGTTAATGGATAAAGGACGTCAAACCATGCCTTGTTAAAAAGGGTCAAGATAAGCTCGTACATGTATTTGAATTATTTACAACATAATGGTGATCAATTGTACGTTTGTTTTTGTTATAAACCTCAATAGAACTTTCTATTATCTCACCCGTTTTTTTGATAAAGGGTAAATCTAACCAATCAAACCATACTGACGAATAGTTTGTGGTAAGAAATCTAATTCCTTTTTATATCTACAAGTGTTCAATTGTTACATCCTGTTGGACTAATCCAAACAATATCCATTTTTTTCTTAAAAAAGTAACCAGACACAACTTTCTTTTTTCTCTATGTTTATATATCTAGTTTTGTTACTTTGTTTTGTTCTCAATAGTTTGTTTATGTTAGATGATCATCGTAAAATTTTTAAATCTAATTCATCATTGATTAAAAAGAGTTGCCATGAGAGAAGGTTGCTGATGTTTAATATGTTGTGTAACTTTGTGCCATTCTGTTTACTAATTAGCCTAATAGAGATTTATAATATTGATTTCCATTCAAATGATAGATAGCTTAGAAATATTATCATACAATTGCCGTGGTTTAAACAATAATAAAAAAAGATTTGATCTATTCACATTATTTAAAGAAAAAAAACGCTGATATTATTTGCCTGCAAGAAACGCATTTTACCGGGGATGTTGAAAAAACAGTTTATTCAGAATGGGGTGGAGATTGTTTTTTTAGTAATGGAAATCACAACTCAAAAGGTGTTTGTATCTTAATGAAAAGAAATTCTGGTATTAAAGTTTTAAATACTAAAAAAGATAGTAAAGGACAATTTCTAGCTCTAGAAATATCTTTTTCGGATCATAGATTCCTTTAATCCGAATCATATCTGATCAAAAATCGCTTTTTGACATTCGGATAACGCTCATTTTGATCAGAACTAGGTCCTATTTGAAAAGGCAAGAAAACAGCGCCTAAAGTTAGGCGGCATTTCATCGTCTGTTTATGTGTATTATATCCAACACTCGGTAAAATTCTATAGGGTATAGATCAATCAATCATTTTTTGTCATACTTGACCAAAAATTTCATTTCAAATCGGCCTGCTGGAAGAGTATAACCTTTCGAAACTCAACAACCCCCTATTTCCACTCCATTTCGTCGCCATTGTTATTGCAGATCACGTGACCAGGTCTCGTTCAAAAATAGAGCGGAATTTACCGCCACGTGACTATCACGTGATCGCCTTTGATTACGAATTTTTCTCAAGTCACGTGACAGCCTTTGTTCAGAAATTATGGAGTGTTCTTGTTGTGGAAATCAATTTATGTCGATCTGTTCAGCTTGCAACTTGAATGGTATTGCTTTTCCTGAGAAATTCCGTTTATTTCGTTCTCCATGCTCATAAGTTATGGAATTGACCCAACATAGTAGCAAACATTATTGGTGCGAATACTAGCTTTAAAACGTTTGCCGGACGTTTCTGATATATTTCATTTATTTATTTATTCATGTTATCAGTTTTTTTTAAACTCGTTATTGTTATATTATTTCAGAAGGGCCGTCAATTTGAAAAATAAAATAATCTTATTTCTTTTTTCTTTCAAATTCTACCGTTACGTCATAATCTGGGAAAACCCGCATTCCATGTGCGAGATTTCGCGTTGATCACGTGGTTTTAAATGGAAGGTCATGGTAAACAAAGGCTGCTCAGGTGAGGGTTGTTGCAAAACATTGCCTATAAACCTTTTTGAAATACTTTTTGGTCTTGAATTTTTTATCATACACGCCAATAAATAGTACATTGATCGGTATCATAAGGCTTTTTGGGGATAGCGTTTAAGATAATTAAACAATCGGACGATGAAATGCTGACATAACTTTTCTCCGGTTTTTGAATAGGACTCGGCTCTGATGTAAATGAGTGTCAACAGAATATCAAAAAGCGAATTTTCATCAGAGAAGACTCGGATTAAGATTCCTTTTGGTAAATATATATGCACCGAATAATGACGATCCTAACTTTTTTCAATATATATTTCAAACTATTGACTCAATGAATAGTGATGATAAATTTATTGTCTGTGGTGATTTTAATCTTGTTTTAGATCCATTACTTGATTATAATAATTACAAAAATATTAATAACAACACAAAGGCTAGAAAACATCTGTTATCAGAAATAAACAATAGAGATCTTATAGACCCCTTTAGAAATATTCATGGAGACAGCAAAAATTTTACATGGAAAAGGTTCAATCCTTTTCAACAAGGAAGATTAGACTTTTTCTTAACATCTAATGACATTTTCGAATTCGTGAAAAATTGTGATATTGATATAAGTTACAAATCTGACCATTCTATTATTTTCTTAGCATTAAAATTCTCAGATACTAGATACGGAAAAGGTTACTGGAAATTTAACAATTCCCACTTACATGATATAAACTACCTTAATTGTATTAACGAGAAAATCGATGAAATTGTATTACAATATTGTCTACCAGTTTACAATCCCGAAACAGTTTTAAATATGGATAAATCAGATATTCAATTTGTTATTAATGATCAATTTTTTTTAGAAACCTTGTTGATGGAAATACGTGGTAAAACAATTTCATATTCGGCTTATAAAAAACGAGAAATGGTGCAACAAGAAAACAAATTAATATCCCAAATCATTGAAGCAGAACAAAATTTAAATGAAACAAATAAAGAACAACTTTTAAACTTGCAATCGGAACTAAACGAAATCAGACAATTAAGATTAAAGGGCGCCTTTATACGATCAAAATCGAAATGGATTGATGAAGGTGAAAAAGTTACGAATTATTTTTGTAATCTTGAAAAAAGGCATCAACAAAATAAAACAATACCCTTTATTGAAAAAGAAAACGGGTCTCGAATATATTCCCAAAGTGAAATTTTAAATGAAACTAAAACATTTTATGAAAACTTATACAATGAACGTCCTCATAAAACAGATATTAACCTAGATAGAGAATTCCAAAATGTTGAATATAATAAATTAAGTCATCAAGAAGCAAAATCTCTGGAAGGCTTACTTACTTACGATGAGGTATCGAAAACTCTAAAACAAATGAAAAATGACAAAAGCCCAGGCTGCGATGGTTTCACATCAAATTTTTTTAAAGTCTTCTGGAAAAAATTAGGTCCTTTTGTTGTTAGATCGTTAAATTATGCATACATGAATGGCTGCTTTTCTCGAAACATAAAACTTGGTACCATCACCTGTATTCCAAAGGAAAATAAAGCAAAACAATATTTGAGAAATTGGAGACCAATAACACTATTAAACGTCTTATATAAGTTAGCTTCTGGTTCAATCGCTAATAGACTAAAATCAACATTAGATCATCTTATCTCCCCCGACCAAACAGGTTTCGTACAAGGTCGATATATAGGCGAAAATAACAGATTGATATACGGTATTATGAAACATTGTGAAGAAAAGAAAATACCCGGACTTTTAATGCTGATTGATTTTGAAAAGGCTTTTGACTCCTTGTCTTTTAAATTTATTAAGAAAACTTTCTTTTTTTTTTAAATTTGGCGACTCTATTCAAAGGTGGATCGAACTTTTTCTCTACAACACCGAAGTGTCAGTACAGCTAAACGGGTTTATTTCCGAATATTTCCATGTAAAAAGAGGTTGCAGACAAGGAGATCCGATCTCATCTTATATTTTCATCCTTTGTTCGCAAGTCTTAAACTTAATGATAAAATCAAACAAAGACATCTCCGGTATAAATGTTAATGGCAAAGAATTTCTTCTTTCACAATTTGCAGATGACACATCACTTCTTCTAGACGGAAAAGATAAATCGTTACATTCTGTTCTAGACATACTCAACCATTTTTCTGAATTATCAGGTTTAAACGTCAACTTTGACAAAACAAAAGTTATATGGATAGGGTCTTTGAAATACAGCACCCGATCCATTAAAACGAGATGGAAGTTATCGTGGGGCGAAACACAATTTAAACTTTTAGGTATTCTATTTGATGTTGATCTAAACAAGATGATTAATCTGAATTTTTCCCCAAAGTTAAAAAGTATAAAAAACTCTATTGCATTCTGGAAAAGGCGAAAATTAACACCAATAGGGCGTATAACTGTCATAAAGGCTCTTCTTTTACCCATGATGAACCACCTTTTTATCAGTTTACCAACACCGCCATCAGATTTTTTAAAAGAGATGGAAAATTTGTTTATAGACTTTGTTTGGGACGGTCGGCCAAAAATTAAAACTTCCATACTAATTAAGGATTACGAAGACGGTGGGCTAAGATTTCCTGATATTGATTTCTTTATCAAAACTATGAAAATAAAGTGGTTAAAGAATATGGTTGTACACCCTGATAGTTTGTGCTACCAACTAGCTAATGATTTATTTGATATAGATACACTTTTCAATACTGGAAAATTTTTCGGTGAGTACATTATTAAGATCATAAATAACCGCTTTTGGGCTGATGTTATAAAAGCTTATATTTCATACACCGAAAAGTTTGTCCTAGAAAATTGGACTCAAGTTTTACATTTCCCCCTCTTTTATAACGACAAAATTACGATAGATTCAAAGTTTGTTTATAACGATTGTCTCTATCAAAACGGTATAAGATTCGTTAAAGATATTCTGACAGAAAATGGCACTTTTAAGAATTACCAAAATATAAAAGATCAAGTAAAAGGTAAATTGCATTTTTTAGAGTTTTACAGCATTCGAAATGCAGTTAAAACTTTTTTAAGAGAACAAAACTTTGAAGTTGATAACTCCAAGCTATTTACAGTACATAACCCATGTGCATCTTGTTTTATCTTTCCATTGATCACCAAAAATAATATGAACAAAAGCATTTATTCATCTTTAATAAAAAATAATGAAAACCCAACAAGCCAAACTAAGTGGCTTTCAATTTATAACCATTTTAATACAGACTGGAAAACTATTTACTCTAAAATTTTCAAATTAACTAATGATACTTACACGCAATGGTTTCAAACAAGAATATCTCACCGAATACTTCCAACAAACTCTCTTTTGAAAAAAATGAATATCACTGATGATGACCTCTGTACCTTCTGTCAGTCAAATGAAGAGACTCTATTACACCTTTTTTATGATTTTGTTAAGGTGAAGCCGATAATTCATCTACTAAACCTAAGTATCAACGATTTTTATACCAATTTTCATCTAAACAGCGTCGATGTCATGTTAGGGTGCAATGATAAAGCAAATATTGATGTATTATGTTTAGAATACAAAAAGTATATCTACATGCGTAAATTGAAAAAGACTAACCCATCTGTTAACGGATTTTTAAACTACTTAAAGCTAACTATTGAAATCATTGATAAAACAAAAAATAAAGAAAGGCTTAAAATAAACTGGGCAATTGTTAAGAGAATGGCACAAAGAACTTAATACCGTACACGAAAATGTAAAAATATAAGATCATCTAACATTCTTTAGTTCTATCTTTAATTAGCATCATCTTTGTTTATCCTTATTCTTTGATTATGTAAAACAACACATGTTTTTCGTAACTAACAAAATTATACATCATTCCATCGCTAGATATTGTATTACTAGATAACCATATTCGAATGTTTTAAGCCATTGCTAGACGAATTAGTTTTCGAGGAAATCCTCAATATAATACACAAGCAAATGTTGAAACAGAGATGTTTTAATTATTCATTTCAGAAAAGAAGACTATATCTTTTATCGTCTTTTCCCACTACACCTTTTCCTCATTTTGAAGCAAAGATATAGGAAAAATCGATTCGCTAGCAAGGTATTAAAACTATAACATGTATGCTGTTTATGAAATTTCAAGTGTAATTTGTTTATATAGTATGACAACATATATGACAACATGTATTATTTGTTGTACAAATTGGATAAATAAAGCTTTAAAAAAAAAAAAAAAAAAAAAAAAAAAAAAAAAAAAAACTTTAAAAAAAAAAAAGAAAAAAAAAAGAAAAAAGAGAAGAAATCTCAAGGGAAGGCACTAACTCTTTTGTATTTTCTTAGTTCCTTAACATGTACGTTTTATTACAAAACAAAATCAATCTCAGTCACTACGTAAATAGTGCGAATTACAAGAAAATACTTTAGTTGTCTATTGATATTGTTACTGCGAATGCGAGGAGTTTTGACACCGGTCGGAATGTACGGCTTTAATAGACAGAAACGGTATGAACACTCCTCGCATGTAAAAAAAAGTATAGTGTCGATGGGAGGTCAGAAACCTCGCAGCCGCAGCTTTTATAACCGGTAGCTACGAGATTCCCGATCCCACATCGACGATATGTTCATATTGTATAGCACAAGAAAAGAATGAAAAAAGGAAAAAAAATCATATAATGATTAGAAAAAACAACAACAGACAATAAATAGATATAGCTCACGATTTCTGACCCGGCAGAGCATCCCTAGCTTATCGATAGAGATACCATGCCAGGCCATCCACCGTGCACACAAAACTGGATTCAGAGTATGATATTTACTGGTAAATCAACAAAAAAGCTAGTTCTTTAGGCGAAACTGATTAACAACTTCAAGGCGAATTTGCACCAAACTCTGGAGTCAGAGTGTAATATCTGGTAGTAAATCAACAAAATAAGCCTTTTCTATAGGCGACACTGGTGAAAAACTCTATGACCCATAGGCACCCAAATCTGGATTCAGAATATGATATCTGGTAGGAAATCAAAAAACAAAACTTGTTTTATAGACGACACTGATTAATAAATCCCAGGCCTATTGGCTTTTAAATCTGGATTCAGAATATGATAGTTGGTAGCAAAACAACAAATAAAAACTATCCATATAGGCGATCCTGATTAACAACTCCCAGGCACATTTGTACCAAAATCTGGATTCAAAGTTTAATCTCTGGTAGTAAATCAACAAAATAAGCTAGTTTGATATGCGTCAATGATTAACAACTCCCATACCCATTTGCACCAAAGTCTTGATTCAG
This sequence comes from Fragum sueziense, assembly GCA_963680895.1. Lineage (NCBI taxonomy): Eukaryota > Metazoa > Mollusca > Bivalvia > Cardiida > Cardiidae > Fragum > Fragum sueziense. Next base: position 30,502,478 of record OY804606.1, on the reverse strand, counting down.
ATTATGATATCTGGTAGTAGGTCAACAAAATGAGTTAGTTGTATAGACGACACTGATTAACAAATCCTACGCTTATTTGCACCAAAATCTGGATTCAGAGTATAATATCTATTAGTAAATCCACAAAATAAGCTAGGTCTATAGGCGACACTGATTAACAACTCCCAGCCCCTAAGCACCAAAATCTGGATTCAGAGTATGATATCTGGTAGTAAATCAACAGAATAAGCTAGTTCTATAGGCGACACTGATTAACATCTTCCATGCCAATTTGCATCCGAATCTGGATTCAAAATATGATTTCTGGTAGTAAATCAACCAAAACAAGCTAGTTCTATACGCGACACTGATTCAGAACTACCAGGCCCATTTGCACCAAAAACAGGATTCAGAGTATGATATCTGGTAGTTAATCAACAAAAAGATAGTTCTATAGGTGACACTGATTAACAACTCCCAGGCCCCTTTGCCCCAAAATCTGGATTCAGAGTATGATATCTGGTAGTAAAGCAAAACAATAAGTGATTAACAACTCCCAGACCCATTTGCACCAAAATTTGAATTCAGAATATGATATCTGGTAGTATATATATAAAAAAATAAGCTAGTTCTATCGGCAACACTGATTAATATCTTCCGGGCCCATTTGCACCCAAATCTGGATTCAGAGTATGATATCTGGTAGTAAAGCAAAAAAATAAGTGATTAACAACTCCCAGACCCATTTGCACCAAAATTTGAATTCAGAATATGATATCTGGTAGTATATATATAAAAAAAAATAAGCTAGTTCTATCGGCAACACTGATTAATATCTTCCAGGCCCATTTGCACCCAAATCTGGATTCAGAGTATGATATCTGGTAGTTAATCAACAAAGAGAGAGTTCTATAGGTGACACTGATTAACAACTCCCAGGCCCCTTTGCCCCAAAATCTGGATTCAGAGTATGATATCTGTAGCAAATAAACAAAATAAGCTAATTCTATAGGCGACCGTGATTAACAACTCTCAGACCCATTTGCACCCAATTCGGAGTATGATATATTTTAGTAAATCAACAAAAAAGTTAGATCTATAGGCGACTTTTATAAACAACTTCCAGGCCCATGAGCATTAAAACCTGGATTCAGAGTATGATATCTGGTAGTTAATCAACAAAATAAGGTAGTTTTATAGGCGACACTGATTAACAATTTCCAGGCCCTTTTACACAAAAATCTGGATCGGACTATCCCCGCATTAGTATAAAAGATTTTGAATCGTTTATACATACCGTTTTGATGTTTGATCATTTATCACACGGAATCAATATTTCTTTAACCATGGCTGTATAGCTTACGATAAGTGACCCGGCGCAAAGAATCGAGCTATCGATTAGCTACAGATGCTCTGCCAGGCCATTTATCATATGATATAGGCATACGTGTAGAAAACGCCATGGAACATTGATGCAGTTTCCACTCTTTGAGGATTACTAAGATTTCACCCCCTCCTAAACGAACCCTTTCGAAAAATTATGAGAAACATTGAAAGAAAGAGAAGAAATTGTTGAAAATCAGCAAATCATCGTTTTCACTTACACATTTCTCTCCTGTTACATCAATAATATGATATTACCGTCTGCAGCTCTATTCAGAATGAACACGTCTAAAATTTCGCCTTGTTGGTCTTTGAAAATAATCATGATCTAACGAGAAAAGGATCACACTATAATAGCTCACGACAAATGATATGGCAGAACATCTATACCTTAACGAAAGAGATGCTCTGCCATGTCATTTATCATTAGTTATACATGCAGCTACTGAACAAATTAGAAATACAATTTTTTTTCTTTTGTCTGGTTATAAAGGATTAAGTCGCGGCTGAATAGCTAACATTCGTGATACGAAACCGCCTTAAACCTTTTGCCTTATGACAAAAACTTAGACTATGTCAATTTTAAAGCAGCTGTAAACGAAAAAATAAATCGAAACATGGATAATGTTAGAAAATATTGAGACAAAAGGAGAAAATGCTATTTACCAGTATTTTCTTCTTTTGCCTCAATGTTTCCTGAACCTATTTCTTCTAGGCACATCAAACCCAGGTCTTGTTTGGGAAAATGTTTTAAAAGCTGTTAACATTGACGCCCTGAGACTCCTTCACAAGAAAATGATTCGGAAAACATTGTGGAAAATGAAGAAACTGCACGTGACAACCAATTTCTTTATTTTCCACTATTTTTTCTAACCAAAAAAAAAAAAGGTTTTTAAAATTACATCAACTGAAAATTGTCGTCTGCATCTTCTTTCGAAGTGGAACAGTCCAAAACTTGTAAAGGGTTAATGGGTTAAGTGAGGGGACTACACAATATATTATAACGTTTTTTATAGCTGAATAACATAATAGTAAACACGGATACATACATGGCAGAATGAGTGGAAATATCGGTAAAATTTTGTTACTTTTTCATTATTTTTTTTTCTTTTTTCCTTCCTTTTCAACTTTCTTCATATTCTGTCCTGTATCTCTACTGCTGTCTGTCATTCTGTCTCCCCGCTTGACTGTCATTCCGTCGGTGCGTGTGTCTGTCTGACTCTCTATATAGCCAATCGATCTAAATCTGCACAATTCTATGTAATAAAATCACTGTGTTGTAAGTTGTCCGTTAGGTTTGTGCAGTCATTCAAAGATGGCGACAACAATATAGCATGAGAGGTAGGTGTCATAGTTTTTCATTGATAAATTTCTTAAACGGTCGTATCTTGCCTTGATACTGATATCATTATACAGGGGAAATGTATACCTATCAACGGTTCTATATATCAAAGTACCAGTGTTGTCCTATCGTACTCAGTCGTTGTGCAAAGTCAGCCCAACACGGAAAACTTTTTTCGAAGCGAGAAAGTTGCCCTTTTAAGGATGATTACATAGTAATCAGCGAACTAGGGAACAAACTATTGCTCTATCTTAGATGTTTTTAACATGCTCTTTTCTATGGTTACTGTTATTTTACACAAAAATGACTAGAATGCCCACAAACACCGTGTTTCCTAAATGACCAAACAACGGTGTAGTCAGAGTGAAAATATGCAGACTCAACGGTGCAGTTTCTGTGTTTTATGTACGGTGTGGTTATATTTTCATAACGAATTGTGAACGGTGTAGACATAATTCAATTGTGAACGGTGTAGACTTGAAGCAATACAGAACGTATTATTTCTCGAATGATAAAATAGTAATGTTTAATGATAACGTTTTCACGGCTTAGAATCATGTTTTACAATTACTACCGAAATTATTCAACAATTATGTTAATATGTGACTGACTTGTAACTGCTTTGCAGCAAAGAAGGTGACAATATGTCTACACAATATTCTTTAATCAGAGTATAGAAAGAATCTAGTTTCTTTGCTATTTGTCAAAGCAATTCCGTAAGGGTCAAAAAGTAGAAAGTACCAAGAATCTGCCGGCGTCTGTTTTATTTTTTCTTTTATTTTCAGTTCCATGCTGTTCACTTGTTACTACTGTCATTTCAAAGGAAGTTTCGAAAAATTTGTGAAGCATTCGGAACAGGACCATTCCGGTCAGATATTAAAAGTGCGCAGGAGGGAGATCAATGATCAGACATGTCAAACAGGTTTGAAAACTCTGAACTGTAGTATAATCCATTTTTATTCACCTCACAGGGTGTGGCTAAGCGAAGAGGTTATTCGACGAGTTTACTTCTCGATATCTTGGTTGATATAAGAGAAAAACGTGCGGCACTTGCATGAACACATTTCGAAATTGAAAGAACGTTCTATTGTTAACCCTTTCCCAAACAAGACCTGGTTTTGACGTCCCTGGTGGAATAAGCTTGGGAAAACATTGAAACAAAAGAAGGAACTGCTGATAACCAGCAGTTTCTCCTTTTGTCTCAATATTTTCTATGCCATATTTTACAAAAATTATATCTTTAATAACATCCATTTTGTCATTTGTGGCACTTTTTGAAGTGGATCACCCTAAAATTTTGCCGTTTGGGAAAGAGTTAAATGAGTTGTTATAAAACCTCGTAACTGTAGCCTGATTCACGCTGTAGTTACAATGTTTTGCAATAATACCGACGATGTACCGCTAAGCGAGAAGGCTGTTTCTCCTCAAGCTTAAATGTAATGAACCGTTTACTAGGCTCCGCCCTGTCTCCCGAAAAAAATCAGAATATATAATTCCGAATATTATCAAGAGGTCAGACTAGGATATCGTCCCCATTTTCGAGCATAGAATACACAAGATAGACCTCATCAACGTAGAAAAAAGGATTCTGGGGTTAACAATCTTTCTATCGATGATATCCCAGATTTTGAATGCATGAGTCCAGTACATAAAAAATTACGAAGTTCAATACCCCATAAAGTCGTTTAAAAAGCTCCGACCTTAATTCCTGATATTTCCATTGGACGTGCTGAAACAGATGATACGGATCCCTATGGACTCTTCTCTTTCCCCACGAGACATGAAAACAATGGCTGAAATGAACAGTTTGTTCCCAGATGTGATTAAGTCATAGAGAAGCGTTGATCAACTTGGTAATTGTTTATCTTGGTCAAGGAAGGTCGGTTCCCGATTGAAAACATTGCATTTCATTTGTTTATGGGTGTGTGTAAGTTCTACTCTCTTGGAAGTACTTCAATGCGTTTTACTCCAATAGTCAAACGGTTTTGGCGAATAGAATATTGTCTTTTTCATTTCAAATGGTTACATTTTAAGAGTGGGCCCAAAAATCTTGGTCAGAAAATTGTCAGTCCTGAAGAAGAGGTTAATTACGTATGAAAATTCCAAAATGAATTTTGCAGTTCCGTATTCCTATTTTCAAGACTTAATAACTTTAAGTCGAACAAGACGAAAAAGGCCCAAATGTTTATGAAAAAAAATCATAATTTATGTTTTGTTATTTATAATTTATGTTTTGTTGATGGAATCCTGTATTTTGGGTAAAATCAAACTTTTCAATGAGGGGTCAATTTGAAAACTAGATACATGCTGATCAAAAATGATCATACTCCTAAGTTGAAATCATTTCATTCATTACAAGAATTGATTGTAATAACCAATTAAAACAGTTACAAAGAAAAATTCAAAGCCAGAGCTAAAATTTCGAATCTACAAATCAAATGAACGGATGAACAAGAAACTGGCCATTGCACCCACATCTTATGGTAAGTCACTAAACATGGTTCTAAAATGACTGTTATCGTATGTCTTGTTTAATATTTTGTGATGGTATTCCTTGTGATTGTCATGTCCGTCAGATGGTTTTTTTTCCAATAACAAGTAACAAAAATGTCTTCCGAAAATTAAATTGAATATACATTGAACTGTTTTAGGCTTATGTGAATGAAGAAAAGAGAAAACGGCATATTTCCTTAACTTTTGTTTTCGTTTACTTTGAGGATGGTGGCGTTTTCATCAAGGGAAAGAACTGTGTTTTCTAAGACCAAAGTATTTGAGGGAGATAAATCAGATGTGCAGATGATCTTCTAGCTGTTCCTATACAACATACCAAGTCTACACCGTTCACAACTTGTTGTGAAAATAATAACTACACCGTACATAAAACACAGAAACTGCACCGTTGTGTCTGCATATTTTCATTGGGCCTACACCGTTGTTTGGCCATTTAGTAAACACAGCGTTTGTGGTCATTCTGGACATTTTTGTGTACTATAACGGTAACCATAGAAAAGAGCATGTTCAAAACATCCAAGTTAGAGCAATAGTTTGTTCTCTAGTTCGCTGTGTACAATGTAATCATCCTTAAAAGGCCAACTTTCTCGCTTCGAAAAAAGTTTTCCGTGTTTGGCTGTCTTTGCACAACGACTGAGTACGATAGGACAACACTGGTAGTTGGCTATATAGCACCGTTAATAGGTATACATTTCTCCTGTACGATGATATCAGTATCAAGACAAGATACGGCCATTTAAGGAAATTATCGACGAAAAACTAAGACACCCACCTCTTACGATTTTCAACGGACGCCATCTTTGATTGACCACTCAAAACTTCCGTACAAACTACACAAATCTAACGGACAACGTACAACACAGTGAAAATGAAGAAAATGTTTGTTGGTAATGCAATACAATTTCTGGAGCAAAATGGAGAAAGGAAGTCAGCAGGTGTTTTTTTTTCTTTTCTTTTTTCATTAATTCTACCTAGAGGCGGATTTGAGGCAGTAGTAGCCTAACGAACTATTTAACCTGCAACACATATGGGTCGTTGGTTTGATCCAATGCCAATCTAGATTAAATGCCGAGGTCCAAGCTTCGTATTACCTTATCCGTTAAGTGGGGTGAACTCGTAGGCCCTATATAAAACTCAAAGCGAGACACTGGCGTAGGTAGAGGGGGCGGGACAGGCCCCAATAATTTAGGAGATGGGACCAACATATCCTATGCCATCCCAATAATACACGCATATTTTCCTTCAAGAAAACTTCAGATATAAAATGCTGTCTGAAAGTTCCAAGGTTGCTGTAAACTGCTTCCCAGAATTCAAAATTGTCATTGAGCTTGCCCCCAGACCCCCCTAGCAACGCTACGCTCGGTCGGGTTCAATTCACATAAACATTCCCCCCCACCCCCACCCCCATATCATAATTCTTTCTACGCTTATGCGAGAGGTTTTTCTGAAAGGATAAAGAGGATGTGTTCGTGTTGTGTGGTAATTCAATTGAATTATGTTACAACATACGAGTAAAGTTTCTACATACATTTTACAGGAATAAGCAGCAAAATGAGTGGTAAAACAGGTAACTTCTTAAAACACTTTCCCAAACGACAAAATTGTATGATGGTCCTATTGAAAGCTTTTGTTTATCAGTGAGTGCATATACATGTACTCTCGACGAAGCCAGTGTAAAATCAAAGTACTGACAGTACTGTTGGGAAGCAAATTTGTCAATAATGCAGGCCTGTCCAGAAGTCGTGTACTTTGATCAAGTACTTTTATTGTCCATTTGAATACCTTGAATACTTTGATTCGTAGAGTACATTGATTAGGTACTTTGATTATCCAGAATACCTTGAATACTTTGATTCCATGTTGGAGTTGTATCTATTTAGCACAACTTCATGCATATTAATCGTTTGTGTAAGCTTTGAATATATTTCATAGTTCAGTAAACTTGACTGACCCATTTACAAGGAAGGCCATTGGGCTGTTCTTTGAACCATAATAAAGAAAATTATTACGTCGATCTTTTCTTCTCTTAGAGCCATGATTAATTGAATGTTTCATTTTCAGTCACACAATTCAATATAGATCTACACATAACTTCAGATTTACATATTGGATGTTTGAATGACTGTTACCTCATTAATCTTTGCTTTTGATAGAACTATTTATAGCGAGGAGGATGTTATGTGTTGTGTGGTATGCAGAGAATGGTAAAGTGCAGAGAAAGGTAGCTGTAAGGAGAAGCAAATTTTGCAAAATTTGCTTCCAAAAATACTAAAGACGAACTATCAGAGAAAAGTGATAAAGATAAGGACTTAGTCGTACATAGTCTACGAGAATTAATAGGTGTAGATACCGCTGCTTTTCAACAAAAACTTGTAACTGCAGCTTGTTTTAAGCCGCAGTTATGAGGTTTTTGTTGAAAAAGCTACGATATTTTGACTTTTTGTTGCTTTTTCCCAGAAAAAACGCTGCAAGTGTTAAAAAGGCCAAAGAAGAAAGAGTTTATGAGAATGGGTGTATAATATGTTGTGAGAAATCTTGGTTTTTGTGCAGTTTTAAAATTGCTCAGACGGAACTCTGGACAATTTTAAAACTGCTTAATCAAATTCAAGACTGCTTAAGCAAACTTATTGCTATAATATTATGTTGACTCTTGGTTGCCTTCTTTCAGGGAGTGAGTACACTTGTACTCTAGATGCGGCCAGTGTAAAGAAAGCGAAAGATGAACTATCGGAGAAAAGTGACAAAGATAGGGATTTGGCCGTGCAGAGTTTACGAGAATGGGTGTTAGACCAGAAAGATTGGATGAATTGCCCAACAGGTAGCCAATATGAATTAAATGAGCTGGGTTTTGGGAAAAATGCCCGAACGGCATTTGAGAACAACATGGATCCAGCTCAGCCTGTGCGTGCGCACAGTCTGATCAGGACCCATGCTGTTCTCTAATAACTTTTCTATTACATGTAAAGACTTGTAGAGAGCATCATATGTCCAGGGCCCGTATTCACCAACGTTTCTAAATTAATTTTCTAAAGTAAAATTACATACCAACCAATCAGAGTGGCCGAGACAAACGCAGACAAATTCATCGGTCACTGATTGGTTTTATTGTAATTTTACTTTAGAAATTCAATCCAGAAACGTTGGTGAATAAGGGCCTAGATCAGCCTGCACTCTGGTATAGACTTATCGTGAAATATGGTTATCTCAAATGCAAAAAGGGTTCTTTTTCCGGAGTATGGCTGAAATAATGTTGTTAGCAATTTTAGAAAAGGAAGCATTCTAAAAGAAATACTTAGAAGCAATTTTAGAAATGCTTCACAAGACCAATGCATTTTCATAAATGTTTATGCAGATATCCGACTTCTCATGTTTATATTTTGTACGTTAGCCAGAACCATTTCAACTTGGATTTTTCAAAGCAATTTATAGATAAATCGATTACTCAACCAAAGTTTTAAAAGGACTTAACGCGGTTCGGTAGCAATTAAGCAATTTTGAAATTTCTTACTTCCAAAATCGCTTATAAAATGACACTCAACATCTTCAGTCATTATCCACAATATAAAGTTTGGATATGAAATAACAGTTAAAATGAGTTATAATTTCTTTACCCCTATTATCTGTTGAACTGCCACTTGATAATTTAATCAGTTTAAGAATTTGTCAGGTAGAAAAGAGATAAATCCAGGGAATAACTAGGACAGGCTCAATCGATTTTTATTGACAGCTGTTAATAATATATAGAGGAAAGCCTATACCGTAAAGCTAGATCGCATATGAATCAATTCTCTATGGCTCGGTAGTTGCAGTGGTTGTGAACTCGGCCAAAGCGTGGGACGATTTTTCGCGATCGTTGTATTCCGATGATGTTGTTATGAAATATCGTAACTACGGCTTCGATAAAGCCGTAGTTACGAGATTTTATAACAACACCGACTGTTTGTCAATACATATCGGTTTACCCGGTCTATATTTAGAACAATTCATTGTTATTAGAAAAACTACCCATTCAGATCTTTAAACTCACATTTAAACGCAAAATATCTGTACCTTGTAAAGTTATTGTAGCGAATAACGTCCATCGCTTTGGCCGAGTTCACCACCAGTGAGTTGAACCTTTCCCAAACGATACAATTTGTCAGAATGGTCCATTCTGAAAGTTGTCCTAGAAGACGACATCTATATTCAAATACATAGTTATGACATATGTCCAGAAACGACACAGACCTTGTCGAGGCGAAAGAAACTTTAGCATTATTTGCTGGTAGCGAAAAGGATTGCAAAAGAGTTGAGACAAAAAGTATTTTTCATATTGCCTCGTCTTTTTGGTGTCGTTAGGAAAATCATTAACCCATTACCAAATGACAAACTTTTGGGGTAGTCCAATTTGAAAGAAGTTGCATAAGACCTTTCAATTCGAAGATATTTCGAAAATTTTATACCTTTTTTTTTTTGGTAGAAAACATTGTGGGAAATGAAGAAATTGCTTGTCATTTAATGTTTTCCAAAGCCATTATATTGTCGGGAGTCAAAAGTAGTCCCTGTATGGTAATGGGTCAAACAACTCCCACACAATGACCCATGACTCCTTTGATTCCATAGATATTAATGGCTTTTGACAACATTGTGGAACGTGAAGCAATTTCTTCATTTCCCAAAGTGTTTCATACCAAGAAACAAGAAGAACTATGATATTTCATTCACTAGAATTTGTGGTCTTCAACACCTTTGAATTTGGACAAGTCTAAAATTCTGCCATCTGGATAAAGACTGAGGTAACTTTTATATAAAACTTATTGAGTATTTATTCAAATGATAGTTGAGACTTTTTTTATTAATTGTGACCCGTCACGCTAAAAGGCACCTTATCAGAACTCCAAAAATCCTAATTTTGACAAACTTGTGAGACCAAGCACAGGTCAATCAGTTACTGTATGCGAAAAAAGAACATATATAAGTATAGTAAGATAGCGGAAATACTCCAGGCCCCGGTTTCTCGAAAAAACTTAAGTACATTCTCATGAGAACATGCTCAACTTCAAAGGAATACTCTCCAACGTTGAAGGGTATTCGATTGAAGTTCACGTGGATTTCGTGCGATTTGAGCACGGTGCTCAGATTTGAGCATGAGAACGTACTTAAGTTTTTTCGAGAAACCGGGGCCTGATTTAGAAAATTACATAGAAGTGAAAAGCGTCGGCCCTAGTCTGGCTGCGCGGACTGCGCAGACTGACTAGGGTCGATATTTTTAACACTTCTGATAATGTCCCTTTTAGCATGACGGGTCACAATTTATTTACAGATTATGCATTTCTGTTGCGGTTTTTACGTGTACGAAAGTTTAGTCAACTCGAGTCTAGGGACTCAATAGAAAAATACTGGGCCATAAAAGACGAGTCGAAAGCGATATTTAGAAACATGGACACGGCCGATTCATTTGTTACGGAAATGTTGAAAGACGGGTAAATACATGTGAATTACTTATACTCCACTCGGGATATTACGGTACATGTTTACAAATTGTACCTATAGACGTCAACAAGGCAAACACGTCCTTAAGGTAGAATACCCGTGATGTCGCAATTTTTAGATTCGTTAAACATCGGCTTCGTTAAACATCGGCTTTTTTCGAGCGGCGTCTTTACGTATCCGAACCTATTCGGGCGCGGTCGTAAACATTCGGCGGTGGAGAGTTCCACCGCTGAATATTTTCGATCGCGCCCGAATAATTCCGGCGTGGTGCGATTCTCATTAAGGACTACCTTAACATTGAATACAACTTGGGTTTGAGACACCTGAAAGATTCGAACCACCATAATATCTACACAATTACAGTAGTTTGTAGTTGTTTTTATCGGTACATTTTGTAAACATGTAACTGTTGATGTACCATAATATCCTGGCCAGAGTATAATTGTAAGGCGACCATGGACAGCAATAATGTGACTTGTTGATTTACTTTTACAAAATCGAAAACAGATAATGCGAAATTGTGTAGGAAAATTGTATTAAAATTGCGATTTTTTTCAACATTTGAAATCAATTTTCCAGATAATGGTTAAGACTTTTTCCAATCATTTCAACGGTTTTGCAAATGTACGGAATTAAAGTTTCTTTTGTAAAGTCACTCGACTACTTGAAGACATAAAGCAAATTTAAACCTTTTAAATGAACATTTTGTGAAACTGTTTTTCAACATGGTTTCTCCCATTTTTTTAATTTCAGAATCTTCATATGCCCAAAGACATACGATAAAGACGGTTGTAGAATAATTATTGGGAGAGCAGGTGTGTACAATGTTCATATTTCAATATTGTTGAATTCATTTGACACGTCACTGGCCTTTATGCAAGACATATTCATATTTTGCAAATACCCTAACATGAATCAAATATACTGAAATCTCTGGTAAAAGGAATACAAAAAATATGACTAATTATTTCAAAGAAACAGCTCAACTTTGAAATTTATTGTAAAAAAAGCTAAAGCTGTACAATGCCAAATGAAATCAGTAACAACCAGTCTCATTTTAAGGTAGTCCATCCCTAATGAGATTCGCACGACGTCGGAATAATTCGGGCGCGATAGAAAACATTCGGCGGTGGAGACTTCCACCGCCGAATGTTTACGACCGGGCCCGAATAGGTTCGGATACGTAACGACGCGGCTCGGAAAAAAGCCGATGTTTTATGGATCTCAAAATGGCGACATTACGGGTATTATACGTTAAAGCTGCTCTGCAGACGATATACATGTTGATACATGTAACACCAGTGAGATTCGCGAAGAAAGGATCGTGAAAAAGGTTTGTCATCAGCATTAAACATAGAAGGTCGATTTCTTTCTACCTCGATGGTTTCCAAAGCCAAGATATAGCTCTCGGTAACTGACATGGCAGAGCATCCCTAGCTAATAGCTAAGTATTTTGCAGATGGGTTGTGCATAGAGAGTAGGCTACATCGATCACCATCAAAATAACAATATCTATGCTATTTTGACCAATTTCAAGATTGTTCAAAAAGAGTTTCGTAACATTTATGTAATCTTAAGGATGTTCAATTGCAAGTTTCCTTACAACATACGATGGATAATCACGTGATGCAACAATTTCAGAAAATCTGCAATGATTTTGTAAATACGAGGGCGATTTGAATTCGGTCTGAAACAGAAAGGGTGGACAGACGTCACACACTAGATGAGCGTGATGGATTTTTGAAAAATCAGCTGATAAAAAAGTTATTGAAGATCAACCAATAACTTTTTTATCAGTATTTTTTTCAAAATGTCACCACGTCCACATTATTCCTGACAGTTTTCATCTTCTCTGCTTCAAACCGAATCCAAATTGGTCTCGTATTAACGAAATTATTGAAGATTTCTGATATTGTTGTGATTATTCAATTTGAACATGCTTATAATTATCATGTTGGTATGTTTGTGCATTTTAGGGCGAATAGACCCGGACAAATCAAAGAAGAAATCGGGCTGCGATAACCTATACAAGATGATATTCATTTTGGTATAGCTCCCAATAAATGACCTGGCAAATCTCCGCCAGGTCATTTGTCGGGGCCTATACATACTTATCATTCTCACCCCTGTATTTTTTGTGCATTTCAGGGCGAATTGACCTGGACAAATTAAAGAAGAAATGGGGTCGAGATAACGTATACAAGTTGTTGTTCATTTTGGTAGAGTGGATGCTTATGGACGAGAAAACACAGGTCCATGGCTTTAAGTTTATCTGGGATATGACCAATATAACCATGGGTCACGTGACTCAAATGGCGGGAACGGATAACAATAGGATGATGGCCAAGTTTCAAAATGTAAGTCACACTTTGAATTATGTTAAGCAGGTTCGAAACGGCCTATGTGGCAGTGATAATAATAATTAACAATTTTGCTTTTTCATATTTTTGTACAAAAAATGTCGTCCAATACACACGAATTGACGACGAAAATATTTTGTAGACATTATGGATTAAGAAAAACCTATCTGTGGTGGCTGTATGTTTAAATGGCAATGAATTTTGTACTAAAATTAGAATTGGTTTGCCTTTATGTTTTGATAAACCGTCAGTGTTGTAATAAAATCTCGAAACTACGGCTCGATTCGATTACTTAGCTTTGAACATTTTCTACTTCTTTTTGAGAACCATTGGACAGATTTCTTCCAGACTTGGCAGGAAGCATTTCAATGGGAAGCCGCTTTAGACTTTTACAAATTATGGGGTTATCTCCCTTTGGGGCCCCAAAAGGGGGTAAATAGGATACACATTAAGAAATGTTCTATTGTTGGATTGAATTCACATTTGGTATTTGAGTCTTTAAATAAGTTTGTACAAGAGAAAAAAAGACTGTCACGAAATGGTGGTGCTGGGGGGAAGGGGGGGATGTGCTTTTAGTTAACTTTTAACATTTTCCTTAAATGTTTCTGCTCATTTGATTCAGGTGACCGATAAGGCCCTCTTGGCCTCTTGTTACACATACTATCGTTTCAGAAAGCAATGCCAGTCCGTATAAAAGGAGTATGGCACTAAAAAAGGAAACTAATGCTGGTTTTCAGTGATTTGTATTTCGATAATTTCAATACAATAGGTTATACTTCTCAGCCGAATTTAGCTCATTCGCTTTTTTGTTTGATTTTTACTCATTAGTGCTTTTCAACAAAACGTCGTAACTGCAGCTTAAAACAAGCTGCAGTTACGAGGTTTTTGTTGAAAAGCAACGACATACTATCGTTTCAGAAAGCAATGCCCGCCCGTATAAAAGGAGTGTGGCACTACAATGAACCACCATTTATGGAAGCTGTCACCATTCTTTTTACGCCTTTCATGTCTAAAAAGCTTAGAGATAGAGTAAGTTGTATTATTATCCCTCAAGTAGAGCTGTCCTTTTCCCCTATCTAGCGGTATTTTATGAACTCTCTAAGATAAGTCCATATATATTCGCAAGCCAAGGATCTTAACTCATCATTGTTCTGTACGAGCACAAGAAAGTGAAGTGAGGCACTACAATGAACCGCCATTTGTGGAAGCTGTCACCATTCTATTTACGCCTTTCATGTCTAAAAAGCTTAGGGATAGAGTAAGTTTTGTTTCATTATCCCTCACGTAGTTCTGTCTACCGGTATTTTATGAACTCGCTAAGATAAGTCCATATACCTTAGCAAGCCAAGGGTTTTATCTCCACTTTTCTTCTGTACGAATAGAACAAAGTGGAGGTAAAGGCTAGAAAAGCTGAGCCCACATGGCATATCGAGGGCTTGGTGCAAAACTATTGTAACTGCATTTTTTAAAATTTTACAGGAGAGGGAAAAAACTTATTGACTTCCTCAAAGGTAAAGAGGAAAAATGTTTTTAAAATTCTAAATATCTTTTTAAGTATACAGAATTGAAACCTAATATTAGAACACATGATGTATTCCTTCCTAAAGATTCAGAAAATACAAAAAATTGAATTTCTGAAAAATATGTAGTTACAATAGTTTTGCACTGAGCCCTCGATATCAGAATCTTTGAAAGTAAATGAACTCAAGCCACAAGTGTTTTAAAAAAGAAAGAAGAGTTAGGGTCTCAAATGGCACCTATCTTGCAAAAGGGACTGTGTCTGCATAAATATCGACCATAGTCCGCGTCCACAGATTGCGCACGCTGACTGCGGTCGAAATTTTTCACCTTTAGATGGCTTTCCGAATCTAGAATGTTGTTCTGTTATGCTTAATCATATATTCAATTACGCAATTTGATATTTGGTTGACTTGTCACTATGTGTCAGTGGACTGGATCTAATCAGACTTTCATTATATTGGTTTTACTGATTTCCATGAATGCATATCCAAAATAAAAACTGATTTTGGCGTCCCAAATTTCGTCTGCAGCTGCTTCTCTCAAACTGGTAAAATGTCATTTTTTGGAACGGGTTAGAAGTAAAGGAGCGCCAAATTCAAAAAGAAATTATTCTATTGTATAAGCTCATTTCATCCATGAATGAATGGAATTAAACGCATAACTCATTTGAATAGTGTCATTTCTTGCAGATGAAGTTTTTCGGTAAGAATCTGGCAAACATGTACGAGCACGTTGGTAAACACGCGCTACCGGACGAATATTTACCGGACGATTATGACGGACCGAGCGCTGGTTCCGAGCAGCAAATAATTGGTAAGACACACTTTAATATCTCTTTCGAAAGTACATATCGAGGCAGGGAATCATGTAACAAAACAACAATAGTTGCAGAATATACTCAATAGTTCTGTTATTAAGAGTACGAAATGAATTTTACGTGGCTTGAAGTAGGTTACAAGTATGACATAAAATAATGTTACAATATTGGGGGGGGGGGGGGGGGGCTAAAATCTAATACTCTGCTCAAGTATTTGTCTTGTATAATGTACTATCTATTTTTCATTTCACAATTTTTGTCATTTTTGAAAAGATACATGATTTTTATGCCCCCGTATCGAGAGATCGGGGGCATATTGTTTTACTCGTGTCCGTCTGTCTGTCTGTCTGTCCGTCCGTCCGTCCGTCTGTCTGTCCGTCCGTCTGTCCGAAAACTTAACCTTTGCCTTTTCTCCACAAGTATTTGACATACAGAGCTCAAATTTGGTATGCAACTTCCTTTCAATGATATCTATCTGTTCCATGCAATTTGACCTTCCTCAAGGTCATCCGTTAACCCTTATCAACCCTTTACTCTACAAAAACTTAACCTTTTACTCCGAAAACTTAACCTTTGCCTTTTCTCCAAAAGTATTCGACATACAAAGCTCAAATTTGGTATGCAACTTCCTTTCAATGATATCTATCTGTTCCATGCAATTTGACCTTCCTCAAGGTCATTCCTTAACCCTTAATAACCCTTTACTCCACGAAAACTTAACATTTTATTAAAATGGCCATTTCGGGGGCATTTGTGTTTCACAAACACATCTTGTTTCTTCTTTGTTTCTTTTGTTTTCTTTGTTTTTATGCTTCTTTTGTTTCACTTTTCCTATTGTAATGTTGTAATTTTTTTTGCTATTTTGTTTCACCTTGTTTGTCATTTTGTTTATAATTTGTATGTAACGAGAAACTATGTAGTTTAAGTTACTGAAATAATATGTCTATGTATATGTCATAATTTACCTAATAGGACAGATATTATCCAGCTAATCGTGACGCGAATTCAGACAAACAAATAGTATTTCGTAGATGTTGTTATAAAATCTCGTAACTTCGACTTGATTCAAGCCGTAGTTACGAAATTTTGTAACAACACCGACGGGTTATCAAAACATAACGGTAAACCTAATCTATTTTTAGCACAAACTTCTTTGCCATTTTGAATTATTTCCATTCCAGAAACGATGATATCAGAGCTGACGTCACCGGAAGTGCGGAGTCACATACAAAAAGTATCTTCAAAAGAATACTTTGTAGACCTCAAGAAGAAACCACATATACCTCAAAATGCATCGTTTAGAAAATTAGACGTTGACTGAATATGCAGGAACACCCCCATTTTCCTTAACCCTTTCCCAGACAAGACCTGGTTTTGACGTCTCTAATAGAAAATGCATGTGAAAACATTGAGACAAAAGAAGAAACTGCTGATAACCAGAAGTTTCTCCTTTTGTCTCAATATTTTCTTAGCTATATTGTACACAACTCCTTTCTTTTTCAATGTCCATTTTGTTGTCTGCAACAATTTTCAAATTGGACCATACTAATTTTACGTCGTTTGGGAGAGGGTTAAACTGCATCTTTTAGAAAATAAGACGTTGAGTGAAAACGCAATGTGATTAAAATCCTGTGTTAACTAACAGTAACATCTAATGGGCATCAGTTTGGAGGTAATCTTTAATGACGTTTTCTTCTGACCAATGGACATAAAATTATTACGCTTTCAATATCCTATTCAGCTATAAAGTCCGACAATAATGTTTAAACCACGATGACATCACGTTTCAATGCAGGACCTTGTGTTTGCACGCGGTTGTACAAATTATTTTTGACAAGAGATTCAATTGGTTAGAGTAAATGTAACCGATTTGGGGTTTCCCAGGGTCATAGAGATGACCCTTTACTGGTGCGTGTCAGATGCTAATGTAAGAAACAATCAGATTGAGTGAAAATGCAAACAAAATCCGCGAATGCGATTTGACTTGCAAAAAGGGAAACATCTTGGAAGGGTGAAAATCAGAGCTCCTAGTCAGTCTGCGCTCTCTACGCTGTAACATTTTGCTCTTAGATTAGCTTCTTTTAATTGTCTACATAGCTTAATATTGTAAACATGTGCCATTGTATCAGATTCATGAGCTGACTATTATCAACACAATATCGAATTCAAATTTAATGGTATTTTTAATGTGATGGTTCGAATCTTGCAGGTGTGTCACACCTGCAAGATTCAAACCAACACATGCAAAATTGTAATGAAAATTGAAGAACAGTTTTCCTTTGCTGAATAGGTAAAAGTATTTTTTATTTTTATTTATTTATCTTTTTATTTTTTTTTTTTTTTATTTTTTTTGATAAGTGCCATAAAATCATGACTAGATCGTAAATCCATGACGATCTGAAATTCTATTTCCAGATCGTATTGCTCATCGTAGTGCCATAAATATCCACCTTTTGACGTCCCTGATGTGACAATCTTAGGAAAGATTGTCATATCCGTGAGTAAAAGGAGAAAAAGCTGATAATCAGAATTTTCCATTTTGTCTCATTATTAGCGAGCCGAGACTTTATGTCCGGGGAGCTAATGTCACAGCCCTAGTGTCGGCGTCGGCGTCGCGTACCGTCCCGTCCCGCCCCGTCTCGTCCCGTCCCGTCACGTCTTCACTTGAAAAACTTTAACCTGGTCTATATCTCAGGCACTATTAGAGATACAGCCTTGATATTTCATACATGGATACATATCGATAAGACCTTTCATTTGAGACCATGACATTTGACCTAGTGACCTTGACCTTGGAATTTGACCTACTTTTGAAAAACTTTAACCTGGCCTATATCTCATGCACTATTATTGATAGAGCCTTGATATTTCACACATGGATACCTCCTGCCAAGACCTTTCATTTTGGACCATGACCCTTGACCTTGTGACCTTGACCTTGGAGTTTGACCTACTTATTAAAAATAGCTGGGTTTTTTTTACAAGCTGCCGTATAGGCGAGCTACGTTGTCCGCGGACTACTCTTGTTTTCTGTACTTCTTTGTACGCAATTATTTTCATCAATATAAATTTTGTAGCCTACAACATCTTTTAAATTGGAACAATTCAATTTGTTGGTGTTAAGTAAATTGTTCACTAGTAATCAGTTAGAAAGTGAGTGAAAGACAAGGGATTTAAATAAAATCACCGTAAAATTAGAGCATTACATAATGTTTAAAATTGTTGTACTTTTCATCTTGCATTTAATTTAATTTAACTCATTACCAAACAGTGACTTCTTCTGGTGCTCCTAATTGAAAAAGCTTTCAAGAGAAAACAATTGAACTAGAGAAGAAAGTGCTAATCATCAGTATTTTCTCATTTTGCTTCTGCAATATAGTCTACATGTTTTATAGACGTCAAATTGCCATCTGCAGCAGCTTTCGAAATGGAACTGTCTAGACTTTGTTGTTTGGGAAAGGATTTAGAGATATAGAATTTACATATAATTTTGCACATTTTTGTTGTTCGTGATAAATTATTTAATTAGTATAACAATAAATGTTTAGAAAAAGGATATTTAAAGAATTAGCAGTGTTCTTGAAAAAAAGGGAGATCAATGGCATTGAAAGATTTCAGTTTGACGCCTTTGTCAAAATTTGTGCAGCTTTAATACAGAAGCTGGTGCACCTAACAATGTGTTTCCGGTATTTCTCGCACCAGTACAAATACATTCCGAAATCACCATTCCATCTGGTTCATCCTATGCAGACGGTTTATACACGGTGGAATCATATGTGACCCGTCACGCTAAAAGAGACCTTATCCGAACTCCAAAAATCCAAATTTTGACAAACTTGTCAGATTAAGCACAGGTCAACAAGGTCCCGTATGCGAAAAATGAAAATATAGTAAGATAGGGGAATCCTTCCAGATTTAGAAAAATACATAAAAGTGATGAAAAGTGTCGGCCCTAGTCTGGCTGCGCGGACTGACTAGGGTCGATATTTTTCACACATCCGATAAGGTCCCTTTTAGCGTGACGGGTCACATATGTGAAGGATAAATGAATTTCGCCAAATGTCCGAAAGTATATAGCCCATGCCAGGGTTCAAACTCACGATTGTTGAATCCAACCATTTGATACAAAGAGCGATCCGTGCTGAGCCCGAAAGTGTTAATAACACGATACAAGCCAAGGTCCCATATACATTTTCAAACCTTTCCCAAAAAGACCTGGCCCCGGTTTCTCGAAGAAAAAAACAACTTAAGTGCGTTCTCAGACTCAAATCTGACCACCTTGAACAAATGACGCGATATCCACGTGAACTTCAAATAAATACCAATCAACGTTGATTGGTATTCAATTGAAGTTGAGCATGTACTCATGAGTATGTACTTAGTTGTTCGAGTAACCAGGGTGAGGTTTTGACGTCGCTAGTAGAAAGTGCATAGGAAAATATTGAGAGGAAATAAAAAAATGCTGACAATCAGCTTTTCTCCTTTTGTCTCAATATTTTCTGCTCTGTATTTAACACACATCATTTCTTTGTTTAAATCGTTTTGTCGTAAACCTGTAGCAGCTTTAAAATTGGAGGACTCTAAATTTTTGTGGTTCTGTAAAAGGTTATTTAAGTGATGATTCTGGACCATGATAATAATAATAATAATAATAATAATAATAATAATAATAATAATAATAATAATAATAATAATAATAATAATGGACATTTATACAGCGCTACATCCCGAAAATTCCGGCTCTTAGCGCTGTACAAGTTATTTAAAATGTTTACATAAAACAAAATGTATCACTGATAAATTCAAGTAATGTGAAAAATGCTATATGTCCTATAAACCATTACCAAACGACAAAATTTTAGGATGGTCCAAATTGAAAGATCCTGCAGACGACAATTTGAAGTGAATGGAGTTTTTAATTTTTAGGTATTTTGGGGGTGGAAAACATCGTGGGAAATGAAGAAATTGCTTGTGACAAGCAATTTCTTCATTTTCCACAATGTTTACCAAAGCCTTTATCTCTTGGGGAGTCAAAAATAGTCAATGTGTTGTAATGGGTTAACAGAGGATGTCACAATAACTTTTTTCGTGTATCTATTTAGATCACGGTTGATAACCCACGTGAATTTTTGGAAACGTTCGAACCGAAACATCTTCCGCTTCAGTTTATGTATTGTGAAATTTCTCAGCTAATACTCTGCTGAGTCAGACGAGATGAAGTGCAACTTATGCGCCCTTTTATCCCATTACCAGAAAGCAAAGTTTTGGGCAGGTCCAAATTCAAAGATGTTGCAGACGACAATTACAAGTGAATAAAATTTTACATATTTTGGTTCTTTGGAGTAGAAAATATTGTGGGAAATGAAGAAATTGCTTGTCACAAGCAATTTCTTCATTTTCCACAATGTTTTCCAAAGTCAGTTTCTAGTAGTGAGTCAAAAAGAGTCATTGTGTGGTAATGGGTGAAACATCTTCCGTGCTTTCGCGTGAAAGTTTGCAGAAACCATGGAATTCCGTGCGAAGTGAGTTGGTTCAGGGAATGTCCCCCTCAAAAAACGCCTACGGTACATTTAATCTCTTCAAAAACCATAAAGTATATTAAGCTAAGAAATGACAAAACATACATGTACCTTGAAGCGGTCGATTTTTCGATGTGAACGTTTCCCAAAAGTCACTCGCCAATTGGACTAGCCACAGTGTCGATACAAAGATCATGAAGGACCTCTATGGATAATGCGAAAAACCTTCCTAAAAGGCTCAAATGGAAAAGTCAATTTTCAAAACATGCAAATTGATAATTGTTCGAGCTGATAGATGTAGGCCTATACCTAAATCGTATGAAAAATGATTTTGTGCAATCAAAAAGATTAGACAGGTAAAGATAACTCTTTGTTTCTGTACTAGTCTAGTAGTTATTTTCTGGCAGAGGCCTAGAAATCGAAAATGGGAGGCCGGAATGTGTATGCAAAGTTTAATACTGGAAGTTGTTCAGGAACTTCTGCTGTACTAGAAATTCCCTGTCTGCAAGTCAGCAATTGACATTTGTGTGAGTTACAAGGATCAAAGGTCACTGAGTGCAAAAATGTAGAAATTCGCTATTTTGTTATATTTCGAATCCTCGAACAAAGAAGCTATCTTGTAAATGAATGGAAGTTGTGTTTTCTTGTTGGCCAGATTGTTGGCTACATTTGTTGCCATGTCTAGAGATTCATTGGCGGTTCTATGAGGTCAGAACAGGGGTCAAAGGTCACTGAGTGCTCAAATTCTTGAATTTCATTTATGTCGATTCAAAGACTTCCAGGAATGGCACTTTGAGTTATGAATAAACAATATTTATGTTTTCTAATTACCAAATATATTGGGGAAATTTTTGGTTCCTGTCTGCAGATTCCCAGCCAGTCTTTAAGGTCAGAAAATGGGGTCAAAGTTTAATGAGTGCAAAAGGGCTATCTGAAATTATTCCTGGTTAAAATTAAATGTTTTAAAGCAGTGGTATTGGCTTTTAAAGAGACAGAAGTTGTATTTTATGTTTGTCAGATATGTAGACGACAGTTATGTTTGTCCCTGTCTGCAGATTCAAAAATAAAAGTAAGGACATAAAGACAAGGGGTCAAAGGTCATTGAGTGCAAAAATCATTAAATGTCATATATGTCCATTCCGAGACATCAAGACATGGAAGGACGAGTTACGAATAGGCAATATCTATGTTTTCCAGTAACCAAATATGCTGGGGAGCTTTTGGTTCCACTGTTTGCAGATGCCTAGCTCGCTTTTAAGGTCAGAAAATCTGCCAAAGGTCAATGAGTGCTGAATGCTCTATTTGACATTATTCCAAATTCAAAATAATGATTTTAAACTTTAAAGTTGGCTTATGATTGGACAAGAGTTGTATTAAATGTTTGTTAAATATGTAGATGACATAGCCTATTTGTCTCTGTCTTCAGATTCAAATTAAAGATTTAGAGATAGCAAAATAGAGATCAAAGGTCAAAGAGTGCAAACATTTAAAAAGCGATAAATACTTGAAAATATGGATATTAACTCAAAAACAGTTATGAAACATTGAAATTTCAATGATACTTACTCTGTTAATAGTTTTGATTCGAAAATAATTATCCATGATAATGATAGATCTAGATATGATTGAAATAATCAATGGCAATTTGTCCATTCTGAGAAGTAAATTGTTTAAATCTAATTAGATATATTGTTTCATGTGAAATATAGCATTTTGTATATTATTTCTCGTGGGTTCTCTTATATAAAAATGCCCTCTTAAATGTTTTATATGCATTTGAGAATAACTTATGGTCAAGCTATTATTTGTTTTTGTGATTAAGATGTGGACTTATAACCAAAATCTCTGAAAATCCTTACACGATATATAGATAGCTATCAAACCATCTAGAATACCAAGCTGTTAATTTCATTTTTCATTGAAATTACAACAGGGGCGATAACCATTTTCGATAATTGCGCACTCCTCTTTTCAATAGATTTATTCGGTTTATTGGTACAAAACACATGTCAAAGACTGCAGTTCTGATATTTTTGTTTTAAATGACAACATAGAATAAACAAGTTACAAACAAAACTCTACTGGTATGTGATCTCCTTGTTAAAAGCTGTCCCAAAGAAGACAAGGTGTCTATTCGTTACTCTGTTGATTCTGTTTGTTAAATATTGCTTACAAAGCTATGATTGAATTGAATTATACCATCCCAATTTACAACAATTGACAACCAAGGATACATTTTAAAATATTTGTATTTTTCTTGAAAATATTTTTGAATGCAAGTAGATTCTTCGTTACATTTACGCATCAATCATGAACACATCTATGACTTTTGAATCCACATATTATTATGCTGGGTTATTCATAAAGACATACATGTATATACTCATTCTTATTGTAGATTATGTTAAATCTTCACGAGCAGAATAGAGTGCTTATAATACATGTCCACGAGACTCAACGTAAAAAATGTACACACATTGAAAGAGCTTGTGTAAATCTATTTCGAAATTCATCCATACTGTAGGAATTGTAGTCAGGAGGAACAGACACATGCATGCATGCCTGTACCCACACCGAAGTCTTCTTATTATACATTTCGTTAGACACAGAAGGGAGTCTTTTACAATGCCCCTTCTGAAATCAAAGAATAAACATGAGTAGATCTATTTACTGACATGTCATGTGAAAGCAAGATAGGCTACATATCCCTTTTTCAATTCTTGAGCTGAACAAACCTTTGGAACAGTTCTTGCTTTATGAATTAGATTCTGGTATGAACCTAGGGATGTAGTTTACAAATGAGGATTTGATTTTTGACTTTAATCAAAATTGTATAGATAACATACTCATTTATTGAAGAGAGTGGCTTTGCCAAACTAATTTGACATCCATTTGCCAATATACAGATCATGGTCTGGACAAAGTTGAACACTTGCATGATGCATCTATACCAAAATTAAGTTGTGGTAGGTACTTGATTATAGACATTGTCTCAATACCCCAAAATGGGTTGGCTAACAAACAATTTATATGACAAATGCATAATTTGGCATGTACTCCATCAATACTGAAATTAAGGTAAGAAGGGCCTAATTAGCACCAAAGAGCCAGCAGCAAAATTTAAAAAGTGCCAGTAATTCCTAAACTGTGTTACATTTCCATTCCAAATACAAAGATAAGCATTCTGTACGGTTTAGAATTTTGAATTAATGCATATGTATGGAAATATTTGACAAAAATGTTCAAAATTACCTCCCTTGCATATGAATATAGAGTAAAATGATATTTGTAAATTATTTTTTTCTTGAAGCATAATCTTGAAATCCGGCACGGTGAATCAACTTATTTGAAGTGTATTTACAAGTGTGTGTAATTTGATACATTTCGTATGGCTAGAAAGTGGTGTTTTTAATTAGGCACTTTATACCTTAAGATAAGAAATAGTACAGCATTTACATAAAAATGAACATGTTGGTCATTGCAACAATGACCCCGCTATTTTTAACAATATTTATATAGATCGATGAAAAATGAAGCCAAAATCCAATTACTAGCTACATGTATGAAGATACAGTGTTGGGCAAAAGTCATCTCTAAATGTATGGTATTGTAATGAAAATATTAAGACACTGCTAAATGACTTGATTTCAGTTTTCATTTTTCTCTTTTTAGTCTGCCTGGATCGTTGTAATAAGATCACACATGCAGTTAATTTTCGAAGTTAAGATAACTTTCATCATTTGATGTAGGTCTTATTAATCTCTACTGTTATAACTTGAATTGTGTCTTCGAATCAAAGTTATTGTCAGGTTTTAGTGTCATCGAAACCACAATTTTGCACATCTTTTTTATGCACATCACATTTTCAGGGAATTTGTTTTATATTTTGGTAAATTTTTACACTCTTTGACCTTTGACCTCTATTTTGTATACCACATATTTTCAATTTTGATTCTGCAAACAGGGCTAAACATGACATCTTCACATTGGGGAAGCATAAGATATAATTATTGTCCACCAATTAACATATACAAATGTCTTGAAACATATAATGGACCAGGATTAATTTGATATAGCGTTATTGTACTCATTGACCCTTGGCTTCCTTTTCTGACTATAAAAACTAACCAATGATATGCAGAAAGAAATCAAAAGATCCAAAACGTATATAGCGACTGGAAAACATAAATACTATCTATTCATTACTCTTCGTTCCATGCTTGGAAGTCTTGGAATCGACATGTATGAAATTTAAAAACATTTGCACTCTATGACCTTTGACCCCTTTGTATACAATCTTGATTCTAATTTTGAATCTGCAGATAGGGGCAAACATGTCTTTTACGCATTTAGCAGACATAAAATACAACTTACGTTCTTAAATTAGCAAACACCAGCATTTAAAACGTTAAAATTATATCAGGAATTATTTCAAATAGTGTGTTTGCACTCGGTGACCTTTGACCCTATTTTCTGACCTTCATACCTAGCTAGGAATCTGCAGACAGGATCCAAAACTTCCCCCATTATATTTCATTATTGGAAAACATAGATATTTGATATTCCTAATTCAAACTTTCATGTCTGGAAGTCTTGACATGGACATATGAATTTTAAGGATGTTTGCACTTAGTGACCTTTGACCCCTTTTCTGACCTTATAGCAACAAAATTTAATCTGCAGACTTTGCAAAGTTTGTAGCTAACATTCAGGCCAACTAGAAAACATTACTTTCGACCATCCAAGATTTAACTTCCAGGTTCGAGGATTAGAGATCTAGAAAAATAGCGAAATTTGGCATTTTTGCACTCAGTGACCTTTGACCCCTGTTTTGACCTTAAAAGTCAAATTTGAATCTGCAGACAGGCCAAACCATGATGCCCATATGTTGGGCTATCAGAAAAACACAACTTTCGTCCGTACACATTCCGGCCTCCCACTTCTAAAATTTTGGGTTTCGACTACCAGACTATACCCCCCCCCCCCCAAAAAAAAAAAAAAAAAAAAAATATATATATATATATATATATATACATTTTCTTACCCCATCGGTATTCATTTAACCAAAATTAAGTTTTCTGTGATTTTATAAGCGAGAATTTTCCTGTAGTTGTAGGGACAATTGTTTTTGAAATCATAAACCAGTTTTCGTTTTGACCTTCCCGCCAAAAGTATGGCAATTAGTATATGAACACTATTTTTAGTATAAAAGTATGCCCCCGTGACCCAGGAAATCCTTTTTATCAAAGAAGCCTATGGTCAAGTGACACAAGATATGTCAATGGGAAGCTTGGTCAAGGGGGGGGGGGGGGGGGCGCGATGTTCGCCAGCCCAGGAAAGATAGGTATTCCTCGATTTTAGGCGGAAAAGTGCGCGTTTAAAGTTGTTTAAATGATGCGCATCCACAATGCGGACAAAACCAAATCTAGAAGCTTAATTTTACGTCTTTGAATACCGAAAGTGTAAGAAAATAAAACCATTTAGGTGGGTACAAAATTCAAGAGTTATCTGCACATATATGAATTTTTAAATGGCATAAATCGGTATACATTCATTTCATTTATTTATCTACCTGACCATAATTGTTTCTCAATTTGGAAGTTTTAAAAATTGACCCATCGAGCTCTGCCTTCTAGGGAGATTTCTCGCCTTATCCATAGAGGTCCTTTGATTTCCAAGTTGACCCTTGCCATGACGACACAATTTCGAAATTTTATTGAGAGAAGAGGAAAAGATTACATCATTTTTCGCAAATCTTTTCATCTACTCGTGTGAAAAGAAATTCTTACTTTCTGATTTTATAGACCAAGGGAAGTTAGTATTGTGTTCCAGGTTAAATTTTTCAAATTGCCCATAGGCCTACCATTTTATGATTACCTATACTTACGAGGGACGGTCGGAAAGTAGTTGGACTTTTGACTAGTTCTCTAAAACCATTTAACTTTTTAACACAATTCTTTCTACACTGTTTAAACAAAGTGTCCATCTGTGTCTATGCCCTTTTGCCATGTTAGTAGGAGCTTTACTTTTCCCACTATCAACCAAGACGTAGACCCACTGTATTAGGTACTGTGTAACCACCGGTATCAAAGGCGCCCTGGTCTCAAATTTCTTCCTAGCAAGCATTTTCATCAGTTCTAGACACAAATAAAAGTCATATGGGGTAGGGTCTGTGCTATAAGAAGAGTAAAACAACTTTTGTCATGGGTTATAGTTGATAATCTCCACTGCAGATGCGGTGGTATGGGAGCGTGCGTAATCGTGAAGTAAAAAACATTTTTCTTTGCTAATCTGGGACGCGTTTACTTCAGCATTTATTCTTTGTTTTTTTATGAGTTACTTCAGAATTGTACTTGGCAATGACAGTTTTTACCATTTAACATGAAATGACTAACTATCAATCCTCGTGAATCCACAAAAGCAACAAACATGACTACCAGCCGAAAGAAACATCTTAATCTTTTTATGGGTGGGGAACCAGCTCGTTTTCATGGCTGCTTTGACTGAGTTTTTATCCCAAGTTCGGAATTATTAACCCACATTTAATCTTCAGTGATAATATAGTTCAAAAACTTAACTTCTTCGCGATAAAAATGACTAGAATGTTCGTTTGTTTTGGTTACCCTTGGTGTTCCTCTAACAAATTGCCTATGATACAGTAAACCCCTATCACATATAAGTGGACAGAATATATTATATATACAACTATCTTTGAAAATAAACTGACCACGTTATTGGCAAATGGATGCAGATTCCGCCAATATATAATGTGTTTATACAGTTGCAAATGGAGACACAGCAGCACGAAAAGTCCAACTACTTTCCGACCGTCCCTCGTATGTATATTCTGCTTTTATCAATTAAATACTTTTTTTAAAGAAAATCTTTTTGGGTGGTTGATAGGGGTTGAATGGCTCTTTTCACTGCTATGGTCTTATCGCAGCTGCTTGACCACCTAAACATGGATTCCTGATGTTTCTTATACCAGTAGTGTAGTTCTTCCACAACATCTTTAGCTAGCCTCCAGCTGCTCGACTGCTTAGGTTTACAGTTATCAAACCTTCGCTGGGTGACAATTTTGTCATAAAGGATATTTGCCGCAGCTGGGGATCGAATCCAGGACCTCTTGTCTCTCAAGTGAGAATCTAGTGCGCTCCAGTATTTCGGGTGAGACTTTTATCCCAGAGTACATCTCTATATGACCTTAGCTGTTGGGGAAGATGTAAAAATTACACTCAAACCAATAGAAAAGCTAAGAAATATAATAATCTATTAAAGGGGGAATAACACTTAACATCTTGCAAATTTTCCGAGAACTTCGTACAAAAAAATAAATATATATTATTAAAATATGGTCTTTAAATTGCATATATGCCAAATCTTAGCTTTCTACCTTGTGTATTGGCTTAGATGTCGACGGATTTAAAACCCCATGATTTTTTGTCGGGGGGATAAAAATTATAATAATAAAACATAAGGGGTTTTAAATCCGTCAACATCCTAGCCAATACACAAGATAGAAAGCTAAGATTTGGCATAGATGCAATTTAAAGGCCATATTTTCATAATATATATTTATTTTTTGCACGAAGTTCTCTGAAAATTTGTAAGATGTTAAGTGTTATTCCCCCTTTAAGAGAAAAGAAAAAAATGTTCATGACCAATCCTTTTACTTTTTAAATGTTCCATACATCACGGTGGGGATTGTGCATGATGGGATGGATAACGACTACCGACAATAGGGAACGATTTTATCAAGTAAACCTTGACGTAATTTCGGACAAATAAATAGTATTTCGTTGGTGTTGTTATAAAATCTCGTAACTACGGCTTGAATCAAACCGTAGTTATTGTCCAGCAAGATTAACCCGGGACATCTGCATATGTAATGACCCCACTTCGGCTTTGTTTTGTTAAGGACAGATCCTCCATTTATTTCCCACGGTAAGATTTTTTTTATTTTTTCTGTACTGATATTTAAATATATGAGAAGTAAAAAAATGACTTAAAAACTATAGGTCACCAAGCGAATTAAAAAGTTATTGGATTTCAAGGGAGACTACTCTTGTCTAAAATTGCAAAAATGAGTTGTCACTTAAATACCCACAAAAAAGGTGTTCGAAATGACCATGATTACATAAATAAGTCTTTTTTGTGTTCAATATGTTTTATTCTGTCTAAATGAGTACCAATTTGGAAAAATTTAGTGATGATTTTAAAATTTTTAGTAAAACATTCTTTCAAAAGTAGCTGAAGTTGCTCTTTTTTCGCAACGTTTCTGATAATAAAAAATATTCCAGCGGTAAGAATTTTTTCTTTTTTGGTATAGACATAGTTCTTGGTCATACCTACAAAAACAAAAAAAGAAAAATATATCAAACCAAGCGTTTTTCTTAGTTACAAGTAAAATTTGGTTTACTTTTTGCTGCTCTGTCCGAAATTGTTTCACTGATTTTGTCCATTTTCTTCCTTATAACCAGCTTTAGATAATGAAACGTGTCATCTTTTGTGTCCATCTGAAGCGGACTAGCTCATAAAGACACCGCTTTGCTTTAGTTGCTCCATTTCCTATCGCTAACGCCACATGTTGAACGCGTAACAGAAAGCGAAATGTACCATCCGAGTACTATTACACTTTAATTGACCAAACAGAGAAAATTGAAATAACCGAAAAGGGTCTTGTCATTTATCAACCAAACATTAACTAAATGTAAGAAATACATTTGCTGCTAAAGGCCAATTACTGAAACAGCTTTATTTCATTATTTAGGATATGCGCAGTAAGTTGCGCAGTAACAACTGGAGGATCTGTCCTTAAGACGCTCAACTAACGGACATTGCGCACGAAAATTAAGTTGTCCCGGGTTAACCTTGTTGGACAATACGATATGTTATAACAACACCGACGGTTTATCAAAACATAACGTTTTAACTAAGTGTATTTTTTGCACAAAATTTGATGCCAACTCGCCTCGCTTCAGGTAAGACATTTTGCAATAACTCTGTTATTTCTGCATCAATTTTCAAGCGGTTTGCTGCATGTACCCCGCCTTATCGAGCTCTTTCATCGGATGTATGACATATTAGATAACTCATGATACTTTTTCCGAAATATTGTCCCAACCGACCAGAAAAGGAAATGGTAACGACTACGGCCAAATTAACCACGCTTCAGGTAAGAATTTGTGCAATAACTTTCTTATTTCTGCGTCAACTTTCTTGCGGTTTGTTGCACTTACTCCGTCTTACTGAGCCCTATTCTCAGATGTATTATTTATCTGGAACTTCCCTGTACTTTTCTCAAAAACCGATCCCAACCGACTAGAAAAGGGCCTGAATTTTTAGCTCACCTGAGCACGAATGTGCTCATGGTGAGCTATTGTGATACCGCTGTGTCCGGCGTCCGTCGTCCGGCGTCCGGTGTCCGTCGTCCGTCGTCCGTCGTCCGTCGTCCGTCGTCCGTCAAACTTTGCCTTGTGTGCACTCTAGAGGCCACATTTTTTGCCCAATCAACCTGAAATTTGCTCAGAATGATTGTCTTGATGAAATCTCGGACAAGTTCGAAATTGGGTCATCTGGGGTCAAAAACTAGGTCACGGGGTCAAATCTTAGAAAAACCTTGTGTGCACTCTAGAGGCCACATTTTTTGCCCAATCAACCTGAAATTTGCTCAGAATGATTGTCTTGATAAAATCTCAGACAAGTTTGAAATTGGGTCATCTGGGGTCAAAAACTAGGTCATGGGGTCAAATCTTAGAAAAACCTTGTGTGCACTATAGAGGTCACATTTTTTGCCCAATCAACCTGAAATTTCCTCAGAATGATTGTCTTGATAAAATCTCGGACAAGTTCGAAATTGGGTCATCTGGGGTCAAAAACTAGGTCACCGGGTCAAATCTTAAAAAAACCTTGTGTGCACTCTAGAGGCCACATTTTTTGCCCAATCAACTTAAAATTTGCTCAGAATAATTGTCTTGATAAAATCTCGGACAAGTTCGAAATTGGGTCATCTTGGGTCAAAAACTAGGTCACTGGGTCAAATCTTAGAAAAACCTTGTGTGTACTATAGAGGTCACATTTTTTGCCCAATCAACCTGAAAATTGATCAGAATTATTGTCTTGGTGAAATCTCGGACAAGTTTGAAATTGGGTCATCTGGGGTCAAAAACTAGGTCACGGGGTCAAATCTTAGAAAAACCTTGTGTGCACTCTAGATGCCCCATCTTTTGCCCAATCAACCTGAAATTTGCTCAGAATGATTGTCTTGATGAAAGCTCGGACAAGTTTGAAATTGGGTCAACTGGGGTCAAAAACTAGGTCACAGGGTCAAATCTTAGAAAAACCTTGTGTGCACTCTAGAGGCCACATTTTTTGCCCAATCAACCTGAAAAATGCTCAGAATGATTGACTTGATAAAATCTCGCACAAGTTTGATATAGGGTCATCTGGGGTTTAAAACTAGGTCACAGGGTCAAATCTTAGAAAAACCTTGTGTGCACTCTAGAGGCCACATTTTTTGCCCAATCAACCTGAAATTTGCTCAGAATGATTGGCTTGATAAAATCTCGCACAATTTTGAAATTGGGTCATACGGGGTCAAAAACTAGGTCATGGGGTCAAATCTTAGAAAAACCTTGTGTGCACTCTAGAGGCCACATTTGTTGCCCAATCAACCTGAAAATTGATCAGAATGATTGTCTTGGTGAAATCTCGGACAAGTTTGAAATTGGGTCATCTGGGGTCAAAAACTAGGTCAGGGGGTCAAATCTTAGAAAAACCTTGTGTGCACTCTAGAGGCCACATTTTTTGCCCAATCAACCTGAAAATTGCTCAGAATGATTGACTTGATAAAATCTCGCACAAGTTTGATATAGGGTCATCTGGGGTCTAAAACTAGGTCACAGGGTCAAATCTTAGAAAAACCTTGTGTGCACTCTAGAGGCCACATTTTTTGCCCAATCAACCTGAAAATTGCTCAGAATGATTGGCTTGATAAAATCTCGCACAATTTTGAAATTGGGTCATAAGGTGTCAAAAACTAGGTCATGGGGTCAAATCTTAGAAAAACCTTGTGTGCACTCTAGAGGCCACATTTGTTGCCCAATCAACCTGAAAATTGATCAGAATGATTGTCTTGGTGAAATCTCGGACAAGGCTGAATTGGGTCATCTCGAGTCATAAACTAGGTCATGAGGTAAAATCTTTGTAAAACCTTGTGTGCACTCTAGAGGCCACATTTTTTGCCCAATCAACCTGAAAATTGATCAGAATGATTGTCTTGATCAATTCTAGGTCACGAGGTCAAATCTTAGATAAACCTTGTGTGCACCCTAGAGGTCACATTCTTTGTCCAATCAACCTGAAAATTGGTTTACAAAAAAAAGTTATTATATCAGGTGAGCGCTTCAGGGCCAATGGCCCTCTTGTTTGTCGTTTTTCTGGTCGGATGGGATCAATTTTTGGACAAAGTACAAAGATTCTACAAACAAGTCATATATCCGAGGAAAGAGCTCACTAATGCGGAGTACATGCAACAAACCGCTTGAAAATTGGAGCAGAAATAATAAAATTATTGCACAATTTCTTACCTGAAGCGAGGCAAAATTTGTCCGTATACTCCATATTCGTTATCCATCCCATCATGCACAATCCCCGCCGTGATACATTACTGAAGATCTTGTTTAATACGAGACCGATCTGAATTTTGTTTGAAGCAGAGGTGTAAAAATTGTCAGGGAATTGCTGGATCTAATGGATCATTAAAACATCACCCGCTGACACCCCTTCATCTGCTATGATCATATCACGGAGACTGGAGCAACAAACCATGGATTCACGCCGTTTCTCACACCACAGTACTACCACATCCTTTCCGGGCCTCTAGGAAAGATAATGAACGATAACGATAATCGATGATAATGTTCTGATTCTATCATTTTGTCGATCGCTTTCCTTGTTGTTTTCTACTTCACTTGTACCGTTCTTGTTTTCCTCACACACGTGTTATATTCAGTTTGATTCTTTTAATATGAGTTACCATGCCATTATCGTATTGATCATCGTTTTTCCTTGAAAAACTTATAACTACAGCTTAGCTTGCTTTAAGCTGCAATTGCGAAGCTTTTGAAGAAAAGCAATGATATAGCGATTAAAAGTTTCTGAAAATACGAAATAAAGAGTATATATAGAAAAACAAAATGGCAAAAATAATGAGCACCAAACTTATCCCGGACATACCATGTGACTTATCGGCTGGTTCTATTTCCTCCGAGCCGACACATTGGTGGCACGTGAAGAAATTATCCGGATCGTATCGTTTCTTGATCGCAAGTAGACGCGGGTAATCGTTCCAGAAATCGCTCCTCCAATTAGGATTGTTTTTCGTAGCTTCGTTAAAGTACATCCCCTTGCCGTACTGTCGAAGTTCGAGGGCAGATTTTTCCACTTTCTTTGTTAAATAGGGATCGTGAAATGGCGCATCAAAGTAATTACTTTCGTTCACGTTCACATTATCAAGTTGCGCTCCGCATTTGAATGAAGCATGTGCTGTTCTGTATCCTTTGCTCAGTGGTGTCGAGTCGACAGGAAATTCCTGAGTTTTTCCTGTAATGGAAGTTTAAATATTTCTTTTAATAATAATAATCAGAGCTAATGACGAAATGCATGTCGGGAAGATTGATCGTTACTTATATTGATCGAAACAAAATTACATTCGACAAAAAAAATCGTTGTCGTTAAGCGACCACTTTCGGGAGATATTGCTGCCTGACGTTATAAAATCCATAGTACGATAGGGATGCAAACACATTTTTATGAATTTATTGCTTAATCATATTTTTTTTTATTTCAATTCGTTTTATTAGACTATGTACAACCTGTCCATAATGTGGGCACATTATTATACAATATTATATACTGGGACAAAAAAGATACGCAACCCCGTTTTTTCATAATATTTTCGACAAAATATGTTTTATTGGCTATTGAGTGCATTATTAACATACCTGCATCCATACGCAAAAATATAGTGCCATTTTCTGCAGATGTCGTAAATTGATCACGAGATACATAGTAATTTAAATGATTAAAAACTGATTTCCCCTGTCGTGTTTTCTAAATGACTACTATCAAAACAAATTTTCATCAAACACAAGCTTCAACATAGACAAAGAAGAGACGAAAGAGTTCACACACTTCTCACTACCCTACGCATAGCACGGATACGCCAATACCAGCGCCAAGGTGCAGTACGGATGTAGTTAGGTGAAAGAAGTCAAACTTTTGTCGTAAGACATTGATGGGGCAACAAATCGACACAATTTCGACTGTATACGTTGTTGGCTCTAAATGGGACCACAACCGATCGAGCACGAAGCGGACATGTAAGAGATATGACGTCAAGGCAGGACCGTATCACAACGTTAACCCCCACCTACGGGATAGGTATAAGTCTACAACGGAGACCTCTAATAAATCGCATGGGCTTCACAACACTCGAATATCGGACCAAACTGGTCGAAACAGATTGTGTTTTTCGACCTACATACAATTTCTTTGTCAAATTGTGTTGACGCCCGGTATAAACTGGGCGTTTTCTTATTAATGGAATTTACTACAAACGAGATTGTGTGTACTTTACAAGGTGAAATGTTATTGCTTTAAATGTACTATATATTGTTTAAATCTGATTTGATGTCTTTGCGTAAAAAGGAATTGAAATGGAAGTTGCGTTTCTTTTATGTTTCAGTTTATTAGTGTTCGTCCTAGTTTTTGGACCAATGAAATTGCAGTATATTTGAAAATTTCGGCGCTATATTTCACATAAATGCACGGCCGGTCAGTTTATACATAGCCACGCCCCCGTTTCCTGTGCAGTTATGAAAAATGATGTAATATTTTTGGGAAAATGGGATATTTTTGGGAAAATGATGTAATTCCAGTAAGATCCGTTTGATAGTAGCTCCGGTCTGAGGCGTGGTTTGAAGAGCGTATGTTTTCATTGGTTGACGAACACTTAGTCAGATAGAGTCTGTATTTAGATTCTACGCGACATAAACGTTCAAAGGCTGCGCCTTTTGAAAGTTTATATCGCGTAGAATCTACTATACAGCCTCTATCTAATTAGTCCTTGGGCCAGGACCAGGAAAATGGGGTAAGTATTACCAGAAAAAAGGACAAAAGGACACCTATATATATTTGTAGATATACCTCTGACGGATGTTTTTCAGTGATGATATCCGACATGAAGAGTATATTCCGTTTTTATTCACCTGACAGGGTGTGGCTAAGTAAAGAGGTTATTCGACGAGTTTACTTCTCGATACCTTGGTTGATAGAAGAGAAAAAACGTGTGGCACGGGCATGAACATATTTCAAATTAAAACAATGCGCGATTGTAAAATGTGTTGTCATAAAACCTCGTAGCTACAGATTGATTCAAGCTGTAGTTATAATGTTTTGCAACAATACCGACGAATTACCGCTAATCGAGAAGGCTGTTTCTCCCCAAGCTTAAATGGAATGAACCGTTTACTAAGCTCCGCCCTGTCTCCCGAATAAAAACAGAATATAGCTAAATATGTTTTACCCTTATCTTTATATAGGTACCCTTCACGACGTGA
The DNA here is from genome assembly GCA_963680895.1 of Fragum sueziense. Taxonomy (NCBI): domain Eukaryota; kingdom Metazoa; phylum Mollusca; class Bivalvia; order Cardiida; family Cardiidae; genus Fragum; species Fragum sueziense. The sequence goes on along the minus strand of OY804606.1, from coordinate 30,466,953 downwards.
ATGACAATCTGGTTTGGGGTAAGGGAAAGGGAAAAATTAATAAAAAATATCAAATGAATGTATAAATCTATTTATTTGAATCCATACGTATGAGCATGTATTTCACTACTTATGAATCATGATTTTTTAAATTATGTAATTATTATGACGTCATTACTCCTCTTCAAAATATGCTTTATGTGCAATCAAGTATAAGAATTGGCCGAAATATTCGAAAAAGTATTTTTCTATAATTATCATTTATTTCTAATTCAGGAAGACATAGTTTTTCATAAAGTACATTATCTAAGAAACATTTTGAGCGTTGTTTGCACTCTGGCCGTCGGGGCTTTTGGCTGTAACCCTTACCTTAAACCCTTAACCCTATCATTTTTTGCATTCAAATTTATAACACTTATTTGGTCATATTTCCATTGAATATTGACCTACAGGTGTCAAAATGGTATCAAATGAAAGCTTATGACTCGCTCTTTTGTTTGTAGTTATCTTATTCAAATTATCTCATTTGCATATTCATGAATATTAATGATTTCCCTTAAAAAAACCCATTTTTTGGCGAAAATTTTGATAAATACTTTCCAAAACAAGGCATTTCTTTTCAGGGGGAATTTTGAAAACATGATTTTTCTTAAAGAACAATTTATTAAAAACATTTTGAGCCTTGCTTACACTCTGGCCGTTGGGGCTTTTTGCCGTAACCCTTATCGAAACCCTTAGCCCCATCAAATTACTTATGTACATTTTGAAAATGAATTCGGCCATATCTTCATTGAATATTAGCACACAGTTGTCAGAATGATATCAAATGAAAGCTTATGACTTATTCTTTCATTCTAGTTATGTTATGCAGATTAGCTCATTTGCATATTCATGAATTTTCCTAAAAATGCGATTTTCTACGGAAATTTGGTAAATACTTTACAAAACAATGCATTTTTTTACAGGGGAATTACGTAAACACATTAAATCTTAAAGAAAATTAATAAATCAAACATTTTGAGCGATGTTTGCACTTAATTTGGCCGTAGGGGCTTTGTGTCATAAACCTTATCTAAACCCTTAACCCTATAAAATTGTTCAGTCATTTCATAACGTGTTTGGTCATATCTTGGTTGAATATTGACCTACAGATGTAAGAATGGTATCGAATGAAAGTTTATGACTTGCTCAATAAATTACCATAAATTTTATGCAAATTACCTTATTTGCATATTCGCGAATATTAATGACACTACTTAAAACTGTGACCCTTTTTGCCAATTAGGTTTTTGTTTGGTAAAAGTGTCATATCTCTATTTTACTAACGCCATTACTCTAAAACTTTGCACATACCTCTATAACCATGGTACCAACATCAAGACAGATATCTATTGCTCTAGCATTTAATGTCGAGCTATTTTTACCTTTTTGTTGCCTAGAAATTCTTCATCAAACTTTAATGAGCATCTTTCAAACATCTGTCACAAATAAGTTTGTTTCTGTCATAACTTTTGCTTTCAAACTTGGCATATGCTCTTGCTTCTAAGATCAGCATCTGTTATGTTATCTAGTAACAGTTAATGTTCATTCGTTTGGCATATTCACTCATTTTCATGCAAGATTTAATCATTTTTTAGCATCCGTAATTTTGCATCTTACTGTAAATCTGCTTAAATATAAGGGCTAAACAACCCTTTTGAACGTAAAATAATACACCCTAAATTCAATATCAAATAGAAAATAATGTCCCTAAAGTTTAGGAAAACACTGATACAGTAAACTGAATACATTATCATAAATAATTGTTAAATATTTTAACACTTTCTTTGCACAATTTACACTAATGATTGAATTATTATGATGATGAACAGAACTGATTAGATGGAACAAATGATCTCGTTTGATACTTTTAGAATTCAAAGTAGAATCAAAACACATGGATTAACAAAAAGGGCAAGTGCAATATATTGAAAGTTTATTGACATCGTTTAAAATTAAGGTTGTAGGTCGTATACATGTATAGCCGATTCTTAAGGGGATAGCTAGATCTATGACAGAAGGTATAAATTTTGCAATTATAGTGTTTTCATTATTATTATTATACAGCGTTCTTTGGATGATATGTGCACTTCCAAGGAGTATGATCTTCTGCAGTTCCTCGATAACTGGTGCACCAGGGATTTGTTTGAATATTTTGTCAAGTCCCTTCTCAATGAGACCAAGTGCACCTACAACGACTTGTACAGTTGTCGTCTCCATACCCCACATTCTAGCTACTTCTATCTCAAGGTCTTTGTATTTTGATAGTTTCTCAAGTGCCTGAACGGAGACATTTCTTTCAGAAGGAACCGTCATGTCAATCATGATGAACGTCTTGTCCAATTTGTTCTTAATGATTTCTGGTCTGTTAGCCCTGATCTCTGTACCAGTATTCACCGACATGTCCCTCTACGACAGTTTTTGGTTGATATTCATGCAATTTTTTGTTTGCTGGGAGTCCAAATTGCTTGCAGATTTTCCAATGAATGTACCCTGCTGCCTTGTCATGTCTTTGAATGTACTATGTTGACACTAATGATGGACAGCCTGAGACAATTTCATCATATTGGTTGCATATTCTGCACTTTGGATCTGTACCATCTTTGATGATCTTGTTGTGATATGCTCTTGTAGCCAAACTCTGATCTTGTGCTGCTATCACCATTCCCTCTGTTTCTACATTGAGACCTGCAAAAGAGAGCCACTTATGTGTCTGATCTTGGTCAACATCTGGTTTGCCAAACCTTAAGTGTATTGCCCATGCATTAATTTGGCTTTCCATGTTTGTGTCATCCTCTTTTGGGCATTTGCCTTTGTCCGTCTTGTTCTTTTGGCATACTCTGTGACGGATTCTTCTCCATTTCTTGTCGTTTGTGCAATGTTCAGTTCTTAAATGAATGTTCTGGTTTGCTCTGAGATTGAGTAAAGTTTCTTGTTACGTTCATGTTCCCGGATCAGATGTAGCAGATTGTCTTGTGTTGTCTCCAAATAAGTGTTTATGCCATCTCAATCTATGAGAGGCCCCTACCACCGATCTTTCGTGGTAGGTACAATCTTTCAACGTCAACCTTTGGGTGGTGCATTCTTTCTGTTGTTAGTAACTGGCTGGTCTTTGTGTCAATTTTTCCGTTTTTCTTGCATTTGCCAGTTTATGGCTTCAATCTTATCTGCAGCATTTAGCTCACTCTTGATGGCAAGCCTTAACTCTTCTGTAATACTCTTTTCTGATCTTTTCCCTCATTGCTGCATGTTGAATTCCGTCACCTTCATTAACACAAGGTATTTGTATTTAGCGTCTTGGTCTAGTCTCTTGATGACAATATCAAGCTGTATGTAAGATGTTGATGTTAGTTTTCCTTTTTTGAAGGTGGCTTTTAGACACTTGTCCAGTTCAAATTGCATACATATGTCATCACTAAAGACCTTTACTGTCTCGAGCAGTTGTTTTTGCTGCTGATCGTTCTTGGCAAAGGTCTTTAGGTCATCCATGTAGAAAAGATGGCTGATCTTCTTACCTTGGATGTCATATCCATGTCCAGTGTCATTCAGCATGGTATTGAGAGGGGCAAGAAACAAACAGAAGTGGAAGGGTGATAGTTATGCGACTTTGCATGCAGATGGTTAAGTCTTGAACTTATTTGGCCTTGGTTTGAAACCTACCGGATGAGGACTCCCACCATGCCAATTTATTTGGGACCATAACCTTTGACCTAGTTACCCTGACCTTTAAGTTTGACCTACTTTTAAAAAACTTAAACTTTAAAGGGCTTACAACAGGAATTTATCCTTAACCCCAAATGCTGTCAAAAACACTGTATACTGAGTCCCCCGTCTCTTTCTTGTCTCCTTTTAGATCTACAGGCAGTTTACCTATAATTGTCCATAATTTGTCAACGAAGTTATAATTAATCTATTTGTGTTATTTGACCTTTTGAATTACGGTATAAAACACACATCATATTTACATTGCAACTAGAAATGTCTCATTTCAGCAATCTAAACACGCAGGAGCATGTTGTTTTACTCTTGTCTGTCTGTCTGTCCGTCCATCTGTCTGTATGAAAACTTAACACTGGCCTTTTCTCCAAAAGTATTTGACATACAAAGCTATAATTTTGTATGTAACCTTCTTTTGAACAATGATATTTATCTGTTCGTGCAATATCAATATGACCTTCCTCAAGGTCATTCATTAACCCTTATCAATCCTTAACTCGAAAACATAAAAACTTAACATTTCCATTCCTTGGGCATTTTTGTTTCACGATCTTGTTATTAAAGTTTTTATTGATATTCATAAGCATACTAATTAGTTTTGTGTAAGAGATGTCTTAACAAAATAACATTTCAAAACTAAAATGTATGTTTTATTACTATAATAGTTTTAAAATGTTTTTTTTTTGCGATTAGCTGAAGCTAATGCTGAAACTTCTATAAGAAGATAGTTGCCATGGAAACAAGAAGGTAGTTAAATTTTGCTTATCCGGCACTTTGAAATGGAACAACAGTCAGAATTCATTAACAGGTTCAAGAAAATACAGAGGGTTTTCATTTTTGGCTTATGACATAATAATGCCATACTCCATATTGAAAAGCATGTAATTTGCTTGGCTTATTACCTCCCTTTATTGATATACCTGTTGTGATTTTTTTCCATATACATGCTGTGTAGGACAAATTATTCAACATGAATTGTATTTCTATGCATCTGGTTTATATATGCAGTGTATGCTTAGTATAGAAAGCAGTAAAGCCACATTATTTTAAACATTTCAAAACCTTGCACTGATTTTCAACTATCCAAACCCTATCAAATTTCAAATGCACATTCTGAGGTATAGCTACTCTGCAGAGTGGATATCATTGCATTTTTGTTCTTCCTTTGGATAGGTCTTTCAAGATATATAGGTGTCCCTTTGTCCATTTTAGTGGTAACTCCAACCATATCTGGCCCAAGGACTAAATACATATTATATTAATTACACATTATCGAATAAAAATGTTCACATACCTCCAAGCAAGTTGAGGAAACATGACATGGCTTCCGGCTTTGTATATGTCTCATACATCTCTTTCTTAATGTAGTTTTTAAAACTCTCATTAAAACTATCATTCTGCAGCAAAATAGAAAATAAGGTCGTCCGTACTGGCCGATGTATTGGCAGTTCTTTGGTGTGGATTATATAATCTAGAAAGCCAGTTCTGTTTTCTAACTTTAAAAACTGACGGTTAAAATTCGTTGCTATTTGAATGAAACTAGAAAACACGTCATTTTCCGTCCCGTCCAATGGAGCAAACTTGATCATGTTTATACTAAGAATCCCATGTACTATCAATTTCGCGTGACTTCCGTCATATACTTCACGTAAAGTATTATCCAACGTCACATAACCGCCCCATTCTTTCGGAAGATCTTTCAACGTTGCCAACATGGCACCAAGAACATTGTCCGTTAAGTTCCAGTGTTCATTAAAAGCGGGGTTTTTAAAATCGAGAGGGAATGAACCGTACACATGCACCATCTTTGTATCTCGATGTAGCTTGTAGACGAGGTACACAACTACACCATATGTTCCTCCGCCGCCTCCGCGCACCGCCCAAAATAGATCCCTGCTCGTGTCGTAATACACGGTATTATCGGTGCGAGTTATGTTACACTGTTCTTCTGTACATGTAGCGATCTCACCATTAGCAAGAACCATCTGAAACATGGTTTGAAGAAAATTTCTTTTTTAATTTTCATGGGCGTATGCTTGCAAAATCAAACAAAATGTGCTCTGTAAAACAGGCGATGTCCAGTGATAGAAATATTACCTATTGATTTTGACGAGATAAAGTGCACGGAACGCGCATTTGAGAGGACTTTTCCCGTTTGTAACTCACTCTGCTCCGAATACCGTGGTTTCTTCAAACATTAAAGTTTTTCTCAGTGCACGTGAACGCTTCCCACTTTCGTTTTGCACTTACAAAAACTTTGGCTCAAATGTTTGAAGAAACCACTGGATTTGGAGCAGAGTGTGTTAGAGTCGGGAATAGCCTTCTCAAAGGCGCGTTCCGTGCACTTTATCTCGTCAAAATCAATAGAGTATAAGCTGAGAAATTAAATAAGACATAACTTGAAGCGAACGATTTTTTCAGTGATAACGCTTCCCAAAAGTCACGTGGGTTATCCACTGTGTTTACAACTTAAGTTGCAATGCGTTGGTAGTTTTTCAATGAAGTATAGTGAGACAAACGGGAGTAGCCGCTGTTTACATAATCACATTGCTTATAAACTCGGAATCAACCCGATAAGCTATGTAGCAGTGATAGATACACCGTCTTAGATAGGTAATGTAGGCCTATCTAATTCTCCGATTTTAATTTCAAATCAATAACCTGACATCCCTATGTAAGTAATTTTGTCGATCTGGGATCGACCATTCTTTTTGGGACGTCTATACAGTGTTTGATCTCTACCTGGAATTCTAGGATGTTATCCACGGCATACCCGAGTGACCTTGACACCGGAATGTGTCCCCTACCCAGCGTGTACCCCCTGAAGACAATGTATTGGCACTCCCACCTACAACAGCCCTCTGATACTTGTGCAACTGTAAGCCTATGAAAGTTTACCTGAAACTCAATGACGTTATCCACGGCATACCCAAGTGACCTTGACAGTGGACTGTGTCCACCACCCAGTGTATACCCTCCTGGATACCCTGTATGGGCACACCCACCTACAACAACTCTCTGATACTTGTATAAATGTAAGCTTATAAATGTTTACCTGAAACTCAAGGACATTATCCACGGCATACCCAAGTGACCTTGACAGTGGACTGTATCCCCCACCCGGTGTGTACCCCCTGGCGATACTGTTACAGTGTATGGGCACTACCGCCTACATCAACTCTCTGGTACTTGTGTACATATAAGCTTATGAAAGTTTACCTGAAACTCTAGTACGTTATCCACGGCATACCCAAGTGACCTTGACACTGGACTGTGTCCCCCACCAAGTGTGTATCCTCCTGCTGATACTGTATGGGCGCTTCCACCTACAACAAGTTTACCTGAAACTCAAGGACGTTATCCACGGCATACTCAAAAACTCTTGACAGTGGACTGTGTCCCCCACCCAGTGTGTACCCTCCTGGATACCCTGTATGTGAGCTTCCACCTACAACAACTCTCTGGTTCTTGTACACATGTTAGCCTATTTAAGTTTACCCGAAACTCAAGGACGTTATCCACGGCATACCCAAATGGACTGTGTCCACCACCCGGTGTGTACCCCCTGGCGATACTGTTACAGTGTATGGACACTACCTCCTACATCAACTCTTTGGTACTTGTGTACATATAAGCTTATGAAAGTTTACCTGAAACTCAAGGACATTATCCACGGCATACCCAAGTGACCTTGACACTGGACTGTGTCCCCCACCAAGTGTGTATCCTCCTGCTGATACTGTATGGGCGCTTCCACCTACAACTACCCTCTGGTACTTGTGTACATGTAAGTCTATTTAAGTTTACCTGAAACTCAAGGACATTATCCACGGCATACCCAAGTGACCTTGACACTGGACTGTGTCCCCCACCAAGTGTGTATCCTCCTGCTGATACTGTATGGGCGCTTCCACCTACAACTACCCTCTGGTACTTGTGTACATGTAAGTCTATTTAAGTTTACCTGAAACTCAAGGACATTATCCACGGCATACCCAAAAACTCTTGACAGTGGACTGTATCCACCACCCAGTGTGTACCCTCCTGGAGACTCTCCGTGGGCGCTCCCACCTACAACAACCCTCTCGTACTTGTCCACCTGAAGCAAACAAACGTTAACGGTTAACCCTAGGCTTTACAAAGTTTCAAACCACAAGGCTGTTCCGTGATCGAAGTCGTGATCTTAGTTCGTATTTAACAATTGTTTGTGTGGTCATTTTGTGCACATTTACTGATAATTGTAAGGCGTTGCAAAGATTCGTACATGTATATCAAAACGAACGGTAAAATGATAACATTCAGTCAGCTGTTATAAGAAAAAAAAATCAATACCGGTAAGTTGTCCAAGGGAACCGCGTAGCATGTGCAAGACCTGGCCCCGGTTTCTCGTAAAAACTTCAGTATATTCTCATGAGAACGTGCTTAACTTCAAAGGGACCCTCTCCAACGTTGAAGGGCATTCGATTGAAGTTCACGTGGATTTCGTGCGATTTGAGCACGGTGCTCAGATGTAAGCATGAGAAAATACTTAAGTTTTTTCGAGAAACCGGGGCCTGGGTCTCAGAGGTTGTACAATTATCAATCTGATTAAAGGTCGGTGTCATCTTACAGTACTTACGTCTGAAAAGCATCAGTAAGGGGTCATCAGAAATGACCTTATCTTCTGACAAAAAATCAGTAACAAGAAAAAAATCAAAGTGCCGAGAGCACTGTAATTGGACGTCTCTGATTGATTGAGCGGGATTGTACATGAACGAAAGATATTTTATTCATTCTTCTGTGTTTAATTCTATAAGATCGGTTTCGGACATACGAAATCGGCTTTATTACGAGAAAACCCGTCTCAGGCTTCAATTTGATTTGCCGTTTCAAGACAACTGATTTGTCTCTATGAATAATCACTATTAATTTGATTACCCAATTCAATTAAGGCCATGTGATTAGCACTTTTGTCTTCTGTTTCGGTTAACTATGAGTGTTGTCGTCAGTTACACCTTTCGTTGATTTTATAAAGGACGATACAAAGCAAAGCAATTTATTCAAAATGTAAGCCAACGCAATACATAAATGAAAGCCGCGATAGCTCACTTGGCCGGGCACTCACCTAGTACTCTTTACACATGTCTATATCTGGAAGGTCCTGGGTTCGAAATCTACTCAGACATTGTTCGTTTTCATCATATTTTTTTTTTCGAATTTTATCTCCACCATCGTTAGAGAAAAACGACCGCAGTGATTTAGAATCGATCTAAACACAAATTCAGCGACATAAAGTAATGAAACGCCAATCATTTACATACAATTCCGCTCAATCAATCAGAGACGTCTAAATATAGTGCTCCAAGCACTTTGATTTTTATTCGTGTTTAGAGTAAAAAAGAAACAAAAAAAACACGGCAGCAGTTTTCCCTGGTTGTGGTTACAAAACAAATTCAATACATACTTTTCCTGAAACAAAATGCAAGATAATTTGGAGCGCCTAACCGTGGATTCCCCACACCAGCACTACCGCTGCACCGCAGCATCCTTACATCTACAGATGTGCATACAAAGAAGAAATTGGGAACGTGTCGTCGGGAAAATGGCAGTGGATTACAATACGTAATTTAAATCTTAATATCATTATCAACGAACATTTGAGAATAGCAGTGTCCCTATCTGTACACATATTCACCCGATCATCCAGGTACCATTGTGACTGTTGCAGATCCATTGCTTCATCTTCTTAGCTCAATACACGTAAACGGTTCAATTAAACGTAATAAATACAGATCGCTGTCACTCGATCATAGACTAGTACAATAATCATTGTTGTCATGATCATTGATCAGTATGTAAATAGGTCATGATACTGTCGAATATCAGTGATACAGATGCTGGAGAGAAAAATAAAACTCGTAAGAGCAACTATTTTTCTGAATAGATCGATATCACTAGCGTCTCATCTGAGGCTGTTCAGATGGAACCCAGATTTGTCATCGAGTCGAACCCGAGTTGCGAAATGAACTCGATCCCCGATAAACAATTTCAAAACACTGTTTCCAAAATACGTCTCGTGGAAACCCTGTTCCTTTAAACATGTCAAAGACTTTGACAACAATGATCAAAGAAAAAGAATTTATCATACACAATACATGCATTAAATTGAGTAATCATCATAAAATGTCTGTTTTCAGAAAAACAAACGTTTAAATAACAAACACTATACGGAAGAAATAATCCGAACTGGTTTCGAACCAACGGCGTTCCAAATTTCATACTGAAAAAATGTTGCGAGGTTAATCCTTTCCCATTTGAGCTATCGCTGCTGCTGATGGTATAGTATGCATGTATCGCTTTCTTAAGATCTTACCCTTTACACAATATTACGAAAGTCAAATCACTACAAGAAAATGGTTAAATCAAAAAAGATCGTAAAGTTGGTTAAGACGTGGCATGAATTGAATCGGCCGATGAATCTTATAGTGTTTGTTAGCGAACACATAGAAAGCAGGAAAAGATACGACAGTTTTCCTGTATGGTAGCAAAATCTGTTTTGAATTTTGGTCAACTGGCAATTGAGTCTGAGAAAGGTTTTTTTGGTAATGAAAATTCATTTCGCCTGTTCAAAAGTGGTTATAAGAATTGTACGTCCTTTCGGACGTCCAATTAAAAACAACAAAAATATAAAAAAAAACCGCTGCCAAGATTCTTAACGCGATTGAAATCGCAATTTAGGTCACGAAGACACCAAGTTAAAATGCAGAACCATATGTTTGCTCGGACTTGTCATGAAGAATTATATATTATAAGATATTTGATTAGTTAGAATGAAAAAAATAGAGTTGGTATTATCGGGGCCGTGAAAGATGACCCATAAGTGGTGCTGGTATGATGTTAATGGTCGTTAAAACCGAATATTAATCAGATTGTACAGCTATGTACCACTCAATTTCCCAAGTATAGCTCACGATAATTGAACTGGCAGAGCAGCCCTAGCCAATAGGCTTGATGCTCTGCCAGATCATTTATCGTGATGTATACTCAATCTTTTTTATCAGCTTTTGTTTTTAAATAAATGCTTATTGAAAATCTAATGCGGTTCTGTAATTATGTAACTAGATCTTTATGTTGCAAACACGACAAACTTCTTTTTTTTTTCTTTTTTTAAAAAAAGACGCGATCATTACCTCTTTATAGATGTCGAGCCATGTCAATCCAATTTGAACTTTGACCTCTCCGTTGATGCTTCTGTCCGAGGTTATTTTTACCTCAATTTCTTTCATCAAGGCCAGATTTATGTTAAAGCTGCCATCCCAGGTCGACCTCCCCAGATAACAATGACCGGAACTACGTATTGTCACGTGGAGGTTGTACTTCCGGGCCCACAAGATGGCCGCCTGTATGTCACTTGCTGACTTTACCATAGCGACTAAAGCGGGATATCTACAGAAGATTAATTAAATATATGAGCTGAGATATGAAAAGGGGACCCATTTGACAATAGGAATAAATTTCATGCTAAAAATAGACGGGTCTTGCCAGTTAAAGATACATATATATTTACTGTTACTTACTTATTTTCGGTGTAATTTGCTGTAAAAATAACTGTGCATAATTAAAATATGGCCTTAAATTTTTCTCTGTGCAAAATTTTAGCTCTGTCTGATCTGTATTGGCTTAGATTACGACGGATTTAAACCAAATATCACATCTTTTCGTAAACACTATCAACCCACTTTGAATATTTAACATACTTTTACACCGCTGCATGATTATCGATTTATGTCATTGACTGTATGAATCTTGTATTCTGTCTTATAAAGTCTATAAACGGTGCGACTACATGCTAAAAGCCAACTTCTGTGGATCATTAGGGATTTAGGCATGTGGATATTAACTAATGTCCCTTTAAGGTTCATAAATCGTAGGTGTTGTTTAAAACTATCCTACTTACAGCTGCAATCAAGCTTTACTTTGCGAGGTTTTAGGATTACATCAACGGAATACTATGTTAGTCCTAAATTACGCCATGGCTTTCTTAATTAAGCTGAACTGATTGAAAGGTGGCGCGAGTCTTTTTAAAATGGAGGAGGAACCGGGCAGTCTGTCATAGTCATAGTAGTGCCAAAAGAATTTAAGTGAATGTAATTTCAGATCAATAACTCATCCAGCGCGTGAGGCACACGTAAAACAGTCAAAATGAAATGTGGCAACTAAGCAGAGAATTCGTGCGTGCCATGTGATTTTTTCATCTAGATCGTTTGTCAATACTCTTCGGATGTGTCGTACAAAATTTCCCGACGGTAGATGGTATACTTTTCGAGATATTCAAAATTTAAAAGTGCACACTTTCTTTTGGAACCGAGTATAGATCTATATATTGAGAATAAAATTGTTCATTGTTGTTTATTTTTGTTCATTGGTACATACCTTTGTTCGTACGTATTATACGCCAGTACATATTTTTTGTACTCGTCCATGTGCGGTAAATATAAAGTGCCTGTAAGATTTCGGTCAAGATCAGCCATGTCCTTCTGCGAGGGGTAGCACTCGTCAGAGAATTTACACCTTGTAGAATTCAAGGTCAAGGTCACTATGGCCTGTGATAGCAGGATAATGTAAACAAGCCACATGGTGTTTTGTCTGAAAATCAAAAAGACAGCGTTCACGACTAGAGCTGCGTGTGACCTCTTAAGGTATATGACCCATCATTAAAAAACCACTTTCTAGAAATGGGACATGCATCAAATTACACACACTTATAAATACACTTCACATAAGTTGATTCACCGTGCCGGATTTCAAGATTATGCTTCATGAAGAAAATAATTTGCAAATATCTTTTTACTCTATATTCATATGCAAGGGAGGTAATTTATAACATTTTTGTCAAATATTTCCATAATCATGCATTGATTCAAAATTCTAAACCATTCAAAATGCTTATGTTTGTATTTGGAATGGAAATAGTACACAGTTTAGGATATAATGGCACTTTCCAAATTTCGCCTCTGTCTCTTTGGTGCTAATGATGGGTTGTATACGTTAAGGCCCGGTCACATACGATTCCGCGTTCAAATAGCATCATTATCACGTCTAAAACTATACTGCACGATTCCTTTGTTGTAAATATACTCCGGTCGTGATGTGGACATGGAATGATGCATGTTAACAAGGTCTTTAAACTTTGAAACTTTTCTGCTTTTTAAATTGCTATTGTTAAACCCTTTACACAAACAAGGCCTTGTTCGACTTCCCTAGTAGGAAAATCTCGATAAAGATTTAAAGATCAGCATTTCCTTGCCCTTTTTCTTTGTTCCAATATTTTTCTGCACCTCTGTTGAACGTAATTCGGTAAACCCATTTTGTGTAGCGCCTTAATCTAGTGGTGGGGTGTGGGTTTCGGAATCGAAACTTTCCGTGATTTGTATTCCACCGAAGCTATGTAATTTAAATTTTAAGGGGGAATGCTCCAGTTTTCCGGAACACTCGGTCCTTACTGTAGAAAATTAATTGTTTCGTACCAATATGTTTCGCTACCATATTTTCAATAATATAACGCATCATTACAATTTACCATTTTCGACAGTAAAAGTGCATTTATTATGCGAAACTGATTTCCTCAAGATGGAAATCGATTATTTAGAGCAAGACAGTCGTAAGTGTGTATGCAGTTACCACTGTTTTGCGTCATTTTATTCATGTGTAGCTGATACAAATCGCTGTAATTCACTAATAAGTGCGCTGACCTATACATTTTCTTTTTGAATGTTTACCAGGACATGTCGCTTAATACAAAGAGGGAGTTTTATCAAATTCTATTATGTAGAAGTTGAAATATTTCCAAAAATATGCACATTTTGACATAAAACACTCCAGCTTCGTTGATCTAACCGAACAAGTGAGCTGCTGATTTATACATTTACGCGTTTATAATAGCAGATATTTTGGGTTTTCTGTTCTTATTAAATGTAAAACGTTACTTTAAATCCGTTTTCGGGACTAAACGATGAATATACAGCATTTTATTAGCAATTTAGTGACCTTGGAGAGGTGCAAGAAATTGTGCATTTTTTCGGAGTAGGGGTATGTGATACAAATGCCTATAAAATTCAAACAAGATCGCTGACCATCCATTTTTATTTTATTTTTCAATTGGTAATAACATGTAATTTCAACATACAAAATATAAATAAATTCTATGATTGGGAAAAAATAAGGAAACAGACAACAGGCCGATATTGAAACTCGATTTTGAAAAAAATGCTATAAGGGACGTTTTACCAGATCCATGCTCATTTATTAAATGTTCTTTTGACCTCCCCCGGAATGGCTTTCAAAATTCGTAATCAATTTTTTTTCTCTTGGAAAAGGGGTCAAAATAGGGTACTGGTATATATATATATTCACCAACTATTATTCATAACTGTATTCTAGATTATGCCACAAGGATTCTGATTGGACAAGACAACATGTCTTGTCCAATCAGATCGCTTCTTGTTGTATAGGCAGCGGTCGTGGTGCAGCTGGTAGCGCATCAAACTCTCATTCGTGAGGGTCCCGATTTGACCCCCGGTCGAGTCAAAATATCCTTTCAGACAAAATTGCTTCCCAACAATAGTTTGATATCCTTAACATATGTGGGCGAGCAGTTTGAGATTTGTTAAGGAAGTTTTGGTAGAACTGGTATGAGAAACGACAGGAATCCATTGTTAAGAATTTCGGCCGTCGCAATATTACCATAATAGTTGAAAATGGTGTTAAAACCCTAATTAATCAATATTGTTGTATATCTTTAGAATTACAAAAGAAAAAAATGTCTTACTTAAAGTGGGTTAAATTAAGACCCGACCATATTCTCATTTTCACGGCAGCATCATGCCAAACGTTCAAAAGGATCACCCGGCCAGTATATTTTTGCCGTGATGTCGACGTGGTGTGGACGTGAACTTGTGTATGACCCGGCCTTACACAGCCACATTCATGTATACCATTCCGCTTTAAGGTAAGGCCTGGGTATTCAGTTATGGAACGAAATATGTTTGATGCGAATCGACGATTTTAAACGATTCTAAGACCATTTTAAAGGGATGTAATTTTCATTGCTCTCAAATTTTGAATTTTTACTTTCGTTGTTTTTTTTTTTTTTTTTTTTTTTTTTTTTTTTTTTTTTTTTTTTTTTTTTTTTTTTGCCGACTCTTCATACAATTTAGAAACATTTTCACAAAAAAATGTTTTAAATATTCCTCGGAAATCTGTGCACGGTCAATTAGTTTCGTTTTTACGAAAACAGACGTTATTGCATATATCGGTACTTTAAAAATGCTCGGACTTACGGGCGTCACGGAATAAGTCGAAATATAACGATTATACCGGAAGTGCATTACCCAGGCCTTACTTTAACCTCACTACCAAATAACGTTTAAAAAGACCAAGCATTTGCTGGTATGCATTATTAGAATCTCCACTTTTACCTTTTTGCGACTAGACCTTTCTAATTACAGAAGTCAAAGCCGGGTCTTGGGGTGAATGGATAAATAAAATATCGCTGTTTATCAAAGAAAACCCCGTAACTGCAATTACGAGGTTTTCGTTGAAAGGCGACGACAATAGAATGCTTTGAATTACAGTGGATATCAAAACTAAAAGTATTAGATTTAACAAATATTAGCAGAGCTATCTCAAACCATTAGGATAGCAAAATTTTGGACTATTCCAATTTGAAAGGTGTTACAGACGAAAATACCAAGTTCATGATATTTTAAGAATCTTTGCATTTTGGGTTAGAAAATTTTGTGGAAAATGAAGAAATTGCCTGTCATGAGCAATTTCTTCATTTTCTAAAAAGTTTTCAAAAGTCGTTATCTTCAGAGGCGTCAAAACCCGTCAATGTGTGGGAATGGGTTAATAGATAAAAATCACCAGAATTCCGTCGGTGTAAATGTCCCAAAAACGAGATACGAGGTTTTGCATTTACACTACTATATATGTCAAAATCTAGAGGAAATAAAATACGCACAAGCATAAATAAATCCAAAAATCTATTGAAATATAAAATTAGTTAATTATTCTCACTTTGATTTTCAGAGTCTTCTATTTAGAGTCTGAGAATGACAAATTTATGTATGTACGTATTTGGATTATTCTAACCCTTTCCCAAAAGACAATTAGTTTTAGGGAGGTCCGATTTGAAAGTTGGCGCGGTCGAAAAAATATGTGTTAGGATCGATTTGATTTTGGCACATTATAGCACAGAAAAATAGAAAATATTTAGGCAAATGGAGAAAATGCTGGTAATTAACATTTTCTTCTCCTGTCTCAATACTTTGAGGATTTTTCTATTAGGGACGTCATAACTAAATATTGTTTAAGAAACGGTTAACGATATTCCAGTGCTACGATCTGATTGGTCAAATGGTTACTTTGACCACGTCCCATTTTAATTGACACTTTTTTGCTGATAAGCCCCACCCATTTGGTGACTATGTCATTATCATCGCACTTTACAAAAAAGCAAGAATTGACCTTAATCCAAAACAGGTGATATACATTGGCACGTGTCCGATCTTAAAAACAATGACAAATTCTGGTTCTATACAAATTTTGAATTGAAGGAGCATAACATTCCCATTTCATATTTTGAACTTGTCCAAATTCAAAGATGTTGCAGACGACAATTTTATGTGAATTAGGTTTAAAATTCTTTGGTATTTTGGATAGAAATCATCGTGGGAAATGAAGAAATTGTTTGTCACAAGCAATTTCCTCATTTTCCACAATGTTTTCCAAAGCCATTATCTTGTGGGAAGTTAAAAAGAGTTACTGTTTGGTAATGGATTAAACGGCAACCATTTTGATGAGTCCCATTTAAAATGGGTCTGCGTGAATATAGTGAATATAGAATTTTTGTACGACATATTTCAGAAAATTACATCGAGGACGGAGAAATTCGCTGCTTTTCAACGAATACCTCGTAACTGCAGCTTGTTTTAATCTGCAATTACGAGGTTTTTGTTGAATAGCATCGAAATGAAGGTAAGACAACCAAGCAAGGTCTGGTTTTGGAAAGGTTTAAAGGTTGAAAAGTTTTTTTTATACTTTTAACTTAAATGTCATTTATAGGAAAAATTAATGAGCTAAGCTCTCTTGACATTAAATTATTTAAGAGTTTTTCAAGCATGGTGACACAAAGTTTTAAACCATTTCCAAAACGGCAAAAAAAAAAAAATAAAAAATGGAATTTATAAATTGAAAACTGCTGAAGAACAACAAAACGCATATAACTTAAGGTAAGATCTATAAATAATATAGCACTGAAAACAACGAAGCAAAAGGAGAAAATGCTGATTATCAGCATTTTCTTCTTTTGATTCAATGTTTTCCAAGCCAAGCATTTTCATTTTAGGACATCAAAACCAGTTATTGTTTCGGAAAGGGTTAAGATGCGCAAAGAACGATTATTTGGAGAGAAATACAGGACCCAGTGAGCTGAGAGAAATAATTTAAAAAAAACGCCCTTTCCCAAAATAAGACCTGATTTTGACACATTGATTAGGAAAGGCTTGTGACACTTTCAGGCAAAGTAAGAAAACGTGTGGTTCCTCGTATAACAATATGGAGCATAACAAACCTGATCAAACTTGGACACAAAATATATCATGTATCAATATTTCTTCTTTTTTCACAATGTTTTCTTAAGACTTTTCTATTGGGAAATCAAACACTTGTATTGTTTGAAAAAATAATAAACCCGGCCTTTATTAACATCAGCTATATATCTACATAGTCAAATGCATATAATATCAGTAAACAGTGATTGAAACGCAGAAATTGGTAAAAAGTGACAATTTCTTCTTTTCCAAAACATGTTCGAGCAACAAATTTGCATCGCTTCCAGGCCCGTAGGAACAGGGAGGCTAAGGGGGGGGGGGGGGGGGGGGGGCTAAGCCCCCCCCTTCCAATGTTGGCCAAAAATGCCGAATTTTCTTAATTTTACACTAAAAATTTTGGGAAATTCCAAATTAGCCCCCCCCCCCCCAATATTCAGGACAAGGGCTTTAGCCCCCCCAATATGAAATTGCTTCCTACGGGCCTGGCTTCAGGAAAGACATTTTGCAATAACTTCCTTATTTCTGCGTCAATTTAAAAACGGTTTGTTGCATGTACACCGCCTTACTAAGCTCCTTCCACTTATGTATGCCTTACACGAAACCTTTGTGTACTTTTTGCGAAAATTGATCCCAACCGACCAGAAAAACGACAAAAAATTCTGATCGTTTTTCAGGTCAGTTGGGATCAATTTTTGGAAAAAAGTATGGGGAGTTTTCAAATAAGTAATACACATGAGTAAAGCGCTCAGAAAGGCGGGGTACATGCAACAAACCGCTTGAAAATTGACACAGAAATAAGAAAATTATTGCACAATTTCCTACCTGAAGCGTGGCTTATTTTGCCGTAGTCGTTATCAATTCGTTTTCTGGTCAGTTGGGATCAATTTTTGAAAAAATTAAAAGGATACCACAAATAATCCACGTATCTGAGGAAAGAGATTTTCGAGGCGGGGTACATGCAACAAACCTTTTGGAAATCGACAAAGAAATAAAGGAGTTATTGCAAAATATTTTACCAGATTCGAGATTATTTTTGTCCGTATTCGTTATCCATCGCAGCAAGCACAATCCCCACCGTGATTTTGTGATTTATAAAAAAAAACTTTAGCTAAGAGGGGTTTAAACCATTCTAAAATTGTTATTTCAAATCAAAACCCTATGCTATAGATACTCATTTGAATCGTCTACCTACAATATAGGGTTTGAAAAACAGGAATTGACTTTTTTGTATATAAAAACTGGTTGGCGTCAAATTTTCAGATAATAGGGTGTTGAGGAACTTATCACGGTGCAATAACCTATAATAATTTAAAGCTTTTTTCCATGCCGTCGTCAAAGTCAAGGTCACGATTTAGTAATAAGTCGGTTAACCCTTCCAAAACAGCAAAATCTTAGGTTGGTCCTATTACAAATCTGCTGTAGACAACGAAATAGATTTAACAATTCTAAGATAAAAGTTGTGAATAATACAGCACAAAAAACATTGAATCAAAAGGAGAAACTGATGTTTATCAGCAGTTTCTCCTTTCATCTCAATGTTTTCCTATGTCTTTTCTAACAGGGGTGTCAAAACCAGGTCTTGTTTGGGTTAACCCTTCCCAAGCGGCAAAATTAGGAATGTTTTTATTTGAAAGCCGCTGTAGACGAAAAAATCGAGATAAGGGGAAAAAGACTCGATATGCATTAAAACCCAGAAAGTATTGCAACAAACGGAGAAAATGCTGATTATTAGCACTTTATTCTTTTGCCTCTCTGTTTTCTCAAATATAGGCTTATGTTTATTAGGGACGTAAAAGTTAAGGTCTTGGGAAATGTTTTAAAAATAGTCGGATCACATGTTTATTATCTAGAGTGTAGAATGTATCGGTCTCGGCAAATGACCTGGCACATCATCTCTAGCTTTTAGCTAGAGATGGCTATGCCAGGTCAATTAATTAGACTGATACAGTACATGTATAGTCTATCGGTTATAACTCTACACTTGTATACAAACACTAAAAACAAATATATTCTGTTTTTATTCGGGAGACAGGGCGGAGCCTAGTAAACGGTTCATACCATTTAAGTTTGGGGAGAAACAGCCTTCTCGATTAGCGGTAAATCGCCGGTATTGTTGCAAAACATTATAACTACAGCGTGAATCAATATGTAGTTACGAGGTTTTATGACAACACACTTTATAATCGCGCATTGTTTCAATTTCGAAATATGTTCATGCTCGTGCCGCACGTTTTTTCTCTTCTATCAACCGAGGTATCGAGAAGTAAACTCGTCGAATAACCTCTTTACTTAGCCACACCCTATCAGGTGAATAAAAACGGAATATACATAGTTTTTACATTTACCAAACCATTTATCGTTAGGAATACGAGCGAACTGATGTCCTAACACGGTAATTCTCAAAAGAAAAAAGTGTTAATGTTAGGTCATTTTCAACAACAAGTAATTTAGTGTTTGTATACAAATCTACAGTTATAAACGATGAGTTATACCACTTAAAGAAAGATATGGTCTTATATTCCACGTGACTACAATAAGTCATTAACAGAAAGTTATGTCTATTTCAACCCTTTCCTAAACAAGACCTGGTTTTGACGTCCTTAATAGAAATGGATTGGGAAAACCAGTAATTTCTCCTTTTGTCTCAATATGTTCTATGCCACATTTTACACAAATTCTATCTTTCATAACTTCAATTTTGTCAATTTTGACAGTTTTTGAAGTGGATCAACCTAAAAGTTTGCCGTTTGGGAATGGGTCAATCCTTTCCCAAACGGCAAAGTTTGGATTGTTCCAAAATTCCTAAAGATGTCATATCTCACGATAAATGACCTAGCACAGCATCTCTAGCTATTTGCTAGAGATAGTCTGCCAGGTCATTTATTGTGAGCTATACAGATAAAAAATGTTTAGGAGAGTCGCTAGGTGGAGACTCGGAACCAATGATATAGTAGAATAGACTCCTTTCAACTATCGTATTAGTCCGTACCCTTCCGGTGGCAAACAATGGGTTTAAGGGGAATTAACATTGAAACGTTGTGATTTCGTATGCACGGCCACACTTTGGGTTCGAGAGTATCACTTTTTTCGGGGAGCATAAAAAAAGAACTGTCAAGCAAAATGGGACGTGGTCAACGTAACCATTTGACCAATCAGATCGAGGTACTGGAGAATCGTTAACAGTTTCCCAAACAATACTTAGTTATGACATCCCTAAAAGAAAAACCCTCAAAACATTGAGAGAGGAGAAGAAAATGTAACTTACCAGCATTTCCCCCATTTGCCTAAATGTTTTCTATTTTCTGTGCTATAGTTTGCCAAAATCTAAAAGGTCATAACACTTATTTTTTTCGACCGCAACAGCTTTCAAATTGGACCACCCCAAAATAATTGTCTTTTTGGGAAAGGGTTATAATAATCCAAATGCGCAAAGACACAAAATTGTCATTCTTCGACTAGAACCTTGGACTCTTAAAAGGAAACTCTGAAGTTCAAGTGAGAATAATTAATTAACTATTAATATTCTTTTACTCTATTTGTGGATGTATTTAATGCTTGTACGTATTTTGACATATTTTGATAATTTTAATGATTGATATTGTTATGCTCATATTTATTGACTTTAATACTTATAGCAGTTTATAGTTTGATTAGATTTTAAGCATTTTCATATCGTCGCTTTGCAACGAAAACCTCGCAACTGCGGCTTGTTTTAAGCTGCAATTACGAAGTTTTCGTTGAAAAGCAGCGATGTCTTATTTTTTTCATTCCCCAAGACCCGCTTTGACTTCTGTAATTAAAAAGCCACAAAAACACAAGACTAATTGGTGATGCAAGTATCATCGTCGGTGAATTGATTTGTCAGAATGTAGGCTTTTTATTTGGTTGAAAATCAAATAAGGTTAAAAAAATTACGAAGTGTAAAAAGTACTAGCAATCAATAAAGTTGAAAAGTTTTAGAAACCCAGCTGTTCCGCCAGCAATACACCAGCCTAAACAGTATGAGACGACCTCTTTATATTATGCAAGTTGGTCATCCCAAATCGTGTAGCCTACTCGCCATACTTTGGTGCTCGACACTGGTGGTGAACTCGGCCAAAGCGTGGGACGTTTTTTCGCGATCATAGTATTCCGTCGGTGTCGTTATACAATATCGTAACTACGGCTTCGATAAAGCCGTAGTTCCGAGATTTTATAACAACACAGACGGTTTGTCAATACATATCAGTAAACCCGGTCTATGTTTAGAACAAATTCATTGTTATTAGAAAAAACTATCCAATCAGATCTTTGAACTCACATTTAAACGCAAAATATCTGTACCTTGTTGTAGCGAAAACCGTCCCTCGCTTTTGCCGAGTTCACCACCAGTGCTCGTATTTTACTGGGAAATAACCCATAAAGACGACAATGATTCCTACGAAACTTTATACTTTACCAAAGTTTTGTAAACGATATCTGCTTTCGCAGACGCTCATTTAATAAATAAATGTCATTACTAATCTGCTTTTACATAATGAATTTGTATATTTTACCTTTCTACCTGCAATTATATACTGAGCAAAAATGAAAACTTTACACCTACATTGCTTGTCATATTTCTTCTAAATAAAACAAGTAAAGAAATGAAATGAATGTGCTTCGCATTGTTCATTGACTTGGTTTGCCAAACACTAAACGTTTTGTTGATCTTAATCACATGGATGAAAAACGGACCCTTTAAGTGTGACAGGGGTCCGTTTTTTCAGGTGTACAATTTTAACAAAATTTTACAAAATTTAAACCCTCGGAAATCCGAGCAGAAGAATTCAAACCATGTCAGACTGTACGGAATGGTAGTCTGACAAGTTATCAGTCAGAAAATGTAAAGAAGCTTGCATAACATTGCTTGATCTTATAAAAAACGATGTTTGAAAAGCGGAATTTTCATTATGTTGCAAAGCTTGAAAATTTTACAATGCAATCTCCATAGGAAATTGAAATCGCTATTGCATGAACATCTGGGAAAAATCCTAGTCGAAAAAAGGGTTCAAAAATCCCATGTAAAGCCTGCATGAGGTTTAAAAAAAATCAATCGAAAACCGTGATAAATTTGTGAATATTAAACATTTTAAATTCCCTATTTGTTTATGTCAAAGGGAGGTAATTCACAAAATTGGCAGATTAGACCTTTATTCTAGAGCTTGCTACAAGTGATAAGAAAGATTTTTTGTGTTTTTCTGGCAACCCAGATACGACAAATTCCGAAAAAATAGTGAATCGTTTCCTGCGCATGCGCATATGTTACATTAGATGTAATTAGCTCTAAACACATTAAGGGCCGTAACTCTGACATTAAGGGACACAAGGCAATGAGATTTCGACAAAACGATTGCTGAAAGCCTGGGAAATAACGTCAAAATATATTTGAGGCCTTTAGTTCGATAGTTTTCCAGAAACAAGAAATTTTGAAGTGTAAAGTTTTCATTTTTGTTCAGTATATCGTCTGTTTAAAACCAGACCCTCGTATCTCATTATTTTCAATTTTTTCAGTAGAAGGAAAAAACGTTCGCAAATTTTTAATGAACGGTATTTTAAGGTAATATTTCACTATGGTTAGCTCTGATATAATTCTTAATCAGTGATATGTCATTTTTATTAATGTACATTAACTCAAGGGAGATTTTGTCAATTTTGCTTTTAGAATGAAATACGGCTCTAAAATTTGCATTTTCCCAATAGCGAAAACATCTTTTCTCGAGATAAGAGATTCTGGTTTTGGTGCAAACATACAATTTGTTACATTTCAAGACAGTAAGACTATCGCATATTGAGATACACGGTTATGGCTTGTGGATGTTATTGATATTTTCAAACAAATATTGTACCAGAACATTGTATCTTGCTATACTAGGGTATGGTTTTCATGAAATGGATCGAAGTTGTAAAATATAAAATAGGAAAAGCATTGCATATGGCTGTAAGATACTCTGGTTTTAAGTAAAACAAAAACTCAGACTAACTTTTGTATTGCCACACACTCTTATATATCTATGCATTCATATGGTATTTCTAAACTATGTAAAAGGTAAAGAGTCACAATAGAGTATCTACATTTAGCATCATCTGGTAAACAAAATAGTCCTTTAAAATCACCCTACACAGAAATAAAGTATAGTATCTATATTCGATATAAAACCATCTAACACATTTCGTAGTCAATGTCAGTGTTATTTTCACTTTCTTCCACGTCTGGCTCTGGGAGCCTTTCTTTAACGTTCTGGCTGGATGGCAGTCCCTTGTAAAACTCATGGAATTCCGTGGTAATAACACTTCGTTTGCACAAATGAACTAAGTCCTTCTTCTTTGCCCGTGAAATTTGCGTTTTGTTTTGTAAAGGGACGAATATGTATCAATACTCTTCTTGCTTGATAAAATTCTCTCTCTGTGAAAATCTGTATCGTAGTCAGGTTCATATTTGTAAAGGCACATTTTTGGTTCTATTTTACTAATCTCATCCACCTCATGCTGGTCCATCTAACCTTTCCCAAATCTCTGCTTTGCTAATTTTCGGGCTTTTAAATCTCATCGATTTTAAGTCTTTAAGTCTTTGACGTCATAATAGTTCAGGGAAATGACGTTGTAGGGAATTTTCCTTCTCGACATTGTAATCGCAGTTTCCCAGTGACTAGGCACGAAGATCTTTGTTTTTGTGTTTGCGAATTCAATCGCAGAGCGAATTTCATCTGGGCGTGTCCACCTTCAAGGAATTTGTGATCGATTATCTTTAGATGTGAAATTGCTGACAAGGAGTATAAAAGGGTTGTAGCCACGATCTGGTTTCGATTTTGTACACGCATCTGAATACAGTATAACATGTTTCATCTCTGTATAAAGGCTAGCAAGATATAGATTCAATCAATTTAAAGTTTCATTTGATTCACGTTTACCGTCTGTTCCCGACCATAGATAACATGAAGCACGTTTGTCACCTGCATTGTACACCGACAAGTTGTGACAGCAAAGTTTTCTCATACATCACACTTACCAATGAACATGGAGTGTAAAGAACCGACTGTAGATCGAATGTTCATGTGTGTACTTTTGGATTTTCCCTTGCCAGTGTGTTATCGTTATGTTTTTGTTCTCGGGTGCCAATCTTCCTTTTTGGTGAATGTTAAACTCTTCTTTTGTTGCTTCGTCAAGAGTTTCGTCTGATTTTGCGTTTGTTTTATCTATCGCAAACATTATACTGATCCTTTTTAATTGGACGTCCGAAAGGACGTACAATTCTTATAACCACTTTTGGACAGGCGAAATGGGTTTTCATTACCAAAAAACCCTTTCTCAGACTCAATTGCCAGTTGACCAAAATTCAAAATAGATTTTGCGACCATACAGGAAAACTGTCGTATCTTTTCCTACTTTCTATGTGTTCTCTAACAAATACTATAAGATTCATTGGCCGATTCAATTCATGCCACGTCTTAACCAACTTTACGATCTTTTTTCGATTTAATCATTTTCTTGTAGTTTTTTGATTTTCGTAATATTTATTGTGTAAAGGGTAAGATCTTTAGAAAGCGATACATGCATACACTATGGTTATAATGTAAACAGACACCCTATATCATCAGCAGCAGCGATAGCTCAAACGGGAAAGGATTAACCTCGCAATATTTTTTTCAGTTTGAAATTTGGAACACCGTTGGTTCAAAACCAGTTCGGATTATTTCTTCTGTAAAACGTTTGTTTTTCTTGATGTGTTTACTGAAAACACACATTTTAGAATGATTACCCAATTTAATGCACGTATTGTGTATGATAGGTTTCTTTTCTTTGATCATTGTTGTTTAATGATCATTGTTGTTTAAGTCATTGACATTTAAAGGAACGGGGTTTCCACGAGACGTACTTTGGAACCAGGGTTTTGAAATTGATTATCGGGGAGTGAGTTCATTTCGCAACTCGGGTTCGACTCGATGACAAATCGGGGTTCCATCTGAACAGCCTCAGATGAGACACTAGTGAAATCCACCTATTCAGAAAAATAGTTGCTCTTACGAGTTTTTTTCTCCATCATCTGTATCACTGATATTCGACAGTATCATGACATATTTACATACTGATCGATGATCATGACAACAATGATTATTACTAGTATAAGACTAAGTGACAGCGATCTGTATTTATTTCGTTTAAGAGACCCGTTTACGTGTATTGAGCTAAGAAGATGAAGCAATGGGTTTGCAACAGATGGTACCTGGATGATCGTATGACTATGTTTACAGAAAGGGACATTGCTATTCTCAAATTTTCGTTGATAATGATATGAAGATTTAAATTGCTTATTGTACTCCACTGCCATTTTCCCGACGGCACGTTCCCAATTTCTTCTTTTTTAGATGTAAGGATGCTGCGGTAGTACTTGTATGAGGAATCCATGGTTAGGTGCTCCAATTCATCTGATATTTTGTTTCAGGAAAAGTATGTATTGAATTTGTTTTGTAACCACAACCAGGGAAAACTGCTACCGTGTTTTTTTTCTTTTTTTACTCTAAACAGGAATAAAAATCAAAGTGCTTGGAGCACTATATTTAGACGCCTCTCATTGATTGAGCGGAATTGTATGTAAATGATCGGCGTTTCATTACTTTATTTCGTTGAATTTGTGTTAAGATCGATTCTAAATCACTGCGGTCGTTTTTTCGCCAACGATGGTGGAGATAGAAGTCGAACAAGAGTGCCATGGTCACAATATACGCCGCCACTTATAAAACTTGAGACAAAAAAAAATGACATTGACAAGGATTTATAAATATTCACACAAAAACCTGTAAAAAGTTGTGCTCACAAAAAGGTTTTTATAAATATCCAGTCAAAAACCTGGAAGGAATTGCGTTCACGAGACTGAAATATCATTAAGCCCTAGAGACTAAGATTGAAGGGGGCATAACTCAGGCAAAAATCAATGAACCATAAAATCCTTACTTCATGCACATCTACCAATTAAGGTAATAACATCCACCAAGTTTCATAAGGATCCAGTCAGAATCTTAGAAGAAGTTGTGTTGACAAGGCTGCAATTTCAATCAGCCCCAGAGACTAAGTTTTAAGGGGGCATAACTCTAGAAAAAAAATCAATGAACCATAAAATCCTTCCTTCATGCAAATCTACCAATTGAGGTGATTGACCAAGTGTCATTAATATCCAGCCATAAACGTAGGAGGACTTGCGTTGACAAAGCTGCAATTTCATTAAGCCCCACAGACTAAGTTTTAAGGGGGCATAACTCTGGCAAAAATCAATGAACCATGAAATTCTTCCTTCATGCACATCTACCAATTGAGGTGATAACATTGACCAAGATTCATTAAGATCTAGCCAGAAACTTAGGAGGAGTTGTGTTGACAAGGCTGCAATTTCAATAAGCCCCAGAGACTAAGATTTTATGGGGCATAACTCAGGCAAAAATCAACGAACCATAAAATCCTTCCTTCATGCACATCTACCAATTGAGGTAATAACATTGACCAAGTTTCATTAAGATCCAGCTAGAAACTTAGGAGGAGTTGCGTTGACAAGGCTGCAATTTCAATAAGCCCTAGAGACTAAGTTTTTAAGGGGCATAACTCTGGCAAAAATCAACGAATCATTCCTTCATGCACATCTACCAATTGAGGTGATAACATTGACCAAGTTTCAAGAAGATCAAGCCAAAAACTTAGGAGGAGTTGCGTTGACAAGAAAAGTGGACGGACGTACGGACAGACAGACGGATGGACGGACGGACGGATGGACGGACGGATGGACGGACGGACAGACGGAGAAGATGACGCCAATATACGTCCGCCTCCGGCGGCGTATAAAAAAAGATGATTAAAAAGAACAATGTCTGAGTAGAATTCGAACCCAGGGCCTTCCGGATATAACATGTGTAAAGAGTACAAGGTGAGTGCTCTGCTAAGTGAGCTATCGCGGCTTTCATTTATGTAGCGTGTTGGCTTACATTTTGAATAAATTGCTTTGTAGCGTACTTTATAAAATCAATGAAAAGTATAACTGACGACAATACTCATAGTAAACCGAAACAAGAAGACAAAAGTGCTAATCACAAGGCCTTAATTGAATTTGGTAATCAAATTAATAGTGATTATTCATAGCGACAAATCAGTTGTCTTGAAACGGCAATCAAATCAATTTGAAGCCTGAGAAATGTTTTCTGGTATTAAAGCCGATTTCGTATGTCCGAAACCGATCTTATAGAATTAAACACAGAAGAATGAATAAAATATCTTTCGTTCATGTACAATCCCGCTCAATCAATCAGAGACGTCCAATTACAGTGCTCTCAGCACTTTGATTTGGTACATGAAAGGACAGATTGTATTCTTAATTAAAGACCCGTCAGTAAATAGGTTCCTTAACTTGTTCCGTCTGTTTTTATTGACATTGGGATACATATTCTTCATACATCCTCTTGATATTCAGGTTTGCAGCAAGATAGTGCCTGCTTATTGACTTTCTTGTGTAGTGAGACTCAGCAGACGGAAAATAATTGGTGTGATTCCTTACTTCAGTATGTTTAAGATCACTGGTTTTGTTAGGTTAGGATAATCATTCTTTATTCAAGATGTTATCTAGTGTTTTTGCCTACCAATTTCTTGCTCATATCTGGCGGTCTCATTATCGGTCAAGTTGACGTAGTGGCATGCTGGTCACATGAAATATCAGGTGGTTTTGATTTCACTTTGGACACGGAATCAGTCCACATCTTTCTCAGTGCATCATCGCTTTCCTTCTGGGCCAGATGAATTAAGCTCTTTAGAATTTGGATTATATGTTTCATCCTCGGAATTAGATGCATATCTTTATTCAGTAAATCGATTAAAAAGAGCGCAAAGAGGTAATCATCATCATCAACATCAGAACTTGAATCCTACCCTACATTGTGTGTTTCTGTGTTTTCCTTGTTGCACGTTTTGTACTGTGAGGAACATTTTGGTAGTCTGTAAGTCGTCTGAAATTACAGTCAAATAATACCTTTTTTCACTACGGACTCTGGTATTGTCTTCTTTCAGAGAAGTTTCCTTAGAACCAGTTTTATTTCTATTTTGTTCAGGGATATCAACATCAACTACATCGTTCATATTTTCAGTCTCTAAAACGTCATCACAAAGCAGAGTATCCATTCCCTCATTGTCAATTGTCTTTTAATATATATATCAATTTCTTCATTTTCTCTAAAATATTATGAAAGCCATATTTATTTTCCATATCTTTTGATTAGTTTCTTTAATGTATTTTAAATCATCTTCCTTTCCAAGAATTGCTGTAACCAAGTCATGCTCAAGTCGCGCATGCCTTTTTCCATAGAGATATTTTGTCGTTGTTTATACTCTCAGCATCATTGGTACCGTAGACAGTGAAACGGTTGGTTCTACCTCAAGAGTGTTCTGTTTAATTTGCGTTGCTATTTTAACAAGATCACCGTCTTCTTCCTCAGACCAAATCTACAAATTAAACAGCTTAAAGTCACATGTTTCTAAAACAAATAACAAACATGTATTAGATCAAGGAAATAGCCTCTTATCATGCACGTTTTGTTGACACTACTATAGCTTCTGATTGGCGATTTCCAAAAGATATTAAACAAACTGCTTTAGTACATGTAATTATTATATCTTGTAATTTATCAAATAAGAATATTACGGATATTGGTGTAAGATTTTATGGCTCCTTATAAGAACCCTCCCCCCCCCCCCCAAAAAAAAGAGAAGGAAGAATGCTTTGCTACATTGTTATTATTATATAAAATACCAAATTAAAAGTATTATACATTAGATTTACCTTAAAATTATGGACTCTCTCTTGGAAAATGTATACCAAATTCCCTTTTCTGCAAAGTTCTGTTTTAACTATAGCATAACTGTTCACTAAATGACTGTAAAATGTAAATTTACTCGTTATTGAAAATATTTCATAAATTGTTTACATGCAATGACCCTATGTCGGTAATATTAGTTGAAAATGCAGCTGTCATTTTATGGAGAATGTCATGAAAATAAATTGATGCCATGCTACATCAGTGCTCTGATACATTGTTATCAACACCAATTAGCTGTCTGCGGTGAAATATCCCGAATGAAAAACATATTATTTACAGATAAAATTGACTGGTTTGGAGAAAATCTAGTTTCAATCGCAGTATATGAAAAAGCTAAAGTCACCTATAGCTAAATGATATAGTATGGCCTGGACCATTTAAGATTATAACTCAAACAAACATATATTATCGCTAGATGCAATGTTCTGGCATGACATAGACGGGGAATAAATGTTTGACATGTGAAAACCATAACAGTGTATCACTATATGATACAATCTGACAGGACATTTCCTTGAAAAAAAATCATGAATTCGTAAAAGCCATAATGCTGTATTCACAGTTGCCATCATTTGGCAGAACAATTTGTTGCTAAAACTGAAAAAAAAATAAACGTATCTGAAAATACATTCTTCTTGTCCTAGAACTTGTGCTCAATCTTAGATACGCGGTTTGATCTTTGTTCAATATCTTAAAGAAGTATTTAAGATAGAGGGCTGAAATTTGGAGAGGATACGGATCTAACCATAATTCACCAAATAAAGCAAAAACAGATTTTTTGAAAAAATACGAGATACTATGGTCTGGTTTTCAATAGACGATATTATGTTGAATTTTGACTGCACGTCTATTCTATCCAACAACGTTTGATATGCGTAGGTATTTATATAAATCTGGGGCATTTTAAATACATGAAATTGTTCATTACCATGTGTGCACATGAAACTATTCATTACCCCTTTTGCATGTACAAACTGACTCTCCAGTAGCTAACTTGAATTTGTATAACATAATATGCTCGACGCTTCAGGCGCCGAGCAATAATTACCAACAAATGATTTGTCTTTTTTTAAACGTTATTTGGATGTGGGGTTAACGCGGAATGGTATATGAGGCTGCGTCTGACAAGGCCGGGTCATACGCGAGTTCACGTCCACATCACGTCGACATCACGACCAAAAATATACTGCTCGCGTGATACTTTTGAACGTTATTTGGCAGTGATGCTGCAGTGGAAATGAGTATGTGGCTTGCTGGTCTTAAGATAATCAACCTGCGGTGAGATATACACCACGTCGGACTTTTTCGTGCGACGTCGAGGTATCCGATGTATACCACCACCGCCGAATGCTTACGTCGTCGGAAACTTTCCGACGTCGCGTGAATCTCATCAGAGGTGGACTACCGTAAGTCAGAATGTTCGGGGCTTCCAGTGTATTCTAAAAATATACAACAAGATTGATTAACTGGAGTTTTAACCCTTTCCAAAACGTCAAAATATTGAGGTGATCCAATTCAAAAAGTACCACCAAAGACAAAATGGATGTCATTAAAGACAAGATTTGTGTAAAATATGGCACATAAATTTTTGAGACAAAATGAGAAACTGCTGGTTATCAGCAGTTTCTTCTTTTGTTTCAATGTTTTCCCAAGCCATTTCTATTAGGGACGTCAAAACCAGGTCTCATTTGGGAAAGGGCTTACACCATTTTCAACTGTTATGGCAATATTGCGGCGGCTGAAGAACTAAACCATGGATTCCTGTCGTTTCTCATACTAGTACTACCACAACACCCTAACCAAGTCTCCAGATAGTCGCCCACATATGTTAAGGATATATCAAAACATTGTTGGGAAACAATTTTGTTTGAAAAAATATTTTGCCGTGACCGGGGTCAATAAAGGGTCCTCACGATGAGAGTCAGATGCGCCGCCAGCAACATCATGCCCGCAGCCTATACAACAAGAAGCGATCTGATTGGTCAAGACATGTTGCCTTGTCCAATCAGAATCCTTTTGGTATAATCTAGAACAAAGTTATGAATGATCGTTGGTGAATATAGATATCGATACCTTATTTTGACCCTTTTCCAAGAGACAAAAGATTGACTTCGAATTTTGAAAACCACTCCAGAGGAATTCAAAAGAAAACTTAATAAAGATAAAGGTTGAATAATGCTTAAAATATATATCCACTTAACCATTTCAAGGACGGCCAAAGAGCAATGAATTTTGTGCTAAGAATAGACATCGTTTATCGTTATGTTTTGATTAACCCTTTCCCAAACAAGACCTGGTTTTGACGTCCCTATTAGAGATGGCTTGGGAAAACATAGAGACAAAAGAAGAAACTGCTGATAACCAGCAGTTTCTCCGTTTGCCTCAAGCCGAGTTCGGATAGCTCAGTCGGTTACGTCGGAGTCTGTCAAACCAGGGGTCTCGAGTTCGAACCCCGGCTCGGCCAGTATCCATTCTGACATTTGACAAAAGTCATTTATCTCTCACCAATGGATGTGAACCATCTATGTGAGAGAGCAGCTGGGGCTTGGTTTGGATATTGTGGTTGTACTGGTGCGAGAAATACCAGGAACCCATGGTTATGTGCTCCAGCCATCGCGATATGACCATAGAAGTTGAAAACGGCGTAAAACCCCAATAGAATAAAAAAAAACTTTTACCTCAATATTTTCTGTGCTATATTGTACAGAAAGTATATCTTTACTTTCATCCAATTTGTTGTCCGCACCATCTTTCAAATTGAACCACCCTAAAATAATGTCGTTTGGGAAAGGGTTAACCGTCTGTGTTGTTATAAAGTGTCGTAACTACGGCTTGATTCAAGCCGTAGTTACGAGATTATTTGATAATTAATATAACCCACGAAATACTTTGTGTTTGTCCGTATACTTGACAAAATCGTCCCCTCATGTAAATTCTGGTTCATTTACAAATTTGCTATACACATGACAAAATGGATGTTGATAAAGATAACATTTGTGACCCGTCACGCTAAAAGGGACCTTATCCGAACTCCAAGAATCCAAATTTTGACAAACTTGTCAGCTTCAGCACAGTTGAACCAGATACTGTATGCGAAAAATGAACATATAGTAAGATAGGGAAAACATTCTAGATTTCGAAAATTACATTAAAGTGAAAAGTGTCGGCCCTAGTCTGGCTGCGCGGACTGCGCAGACTGACTAGGGTCGATATTTTTCACACACCCGATAAGGTCCCTTTTAGCGTGATGGGTCACATTTGTGTACAATATAGCCTTGCCCTAGCCCAGATGATATCAAGACAAAAGGAGAAAATGTCGATTAGATAAGCATATTCTTTTTTTTTCTCAATGTTTTTTCAATCCTTTAGTAAAGGACGTCAAAACCAGGTCTTGTTTTGTAAATGGGTTAAGCAAATCTTCGGTTTCGTTTGAAAGTGTCGTAACTACAGCCTCAATACCATGTAGTTACGACGCTTTCGACCGTAAACAACAAAAGTTTACGTTTTTAATAGAGGTTTGTCAAAGAGTTATTTCCCTTGCGAAACTCTTCACAAAGAAAATTAAAAATGTACTTCCGGTGTTCCTGTGGGGGCACTATTTACTTCTTGTAATTTATCGCTCTATTTTGTTTGTAGAATACACGTTTAAAAACTAAGTTTATTTACACATTTAAGCATGATTATACATCGAATTGTGTGCGAGACGAATCACTTATACTCCAAGATGTCAAAATTGGTCAAAATTGAAAATAAATAGATGTAGTTCATTATTTCTTTCGGTTTCTTTTTTATCCCAATTTATAATTGTCATATTTTCATAATGACCACGAAGCCCGTTCACTTGTCTGCGCATACATTTTGGTGGGATGAATATTTGGTATATGACGACTCCTATATCTTCCGTGGTATTTCAAAATCTTGTTATTACAGCTTAAATCGAACTGCAGTTACGAGGTTTTGCAATAACACCTGCGATTGGCATATTCCAACATTATAGTTCTAACCATTCAGTCAACGACATTTCGTTATTGAGAAGACAGAATATTGTAACAACGTATTATCAAATCAACTTTTACGATAGTTTTGCCATTAAAGGCGATTTTTTTTTCAGAGAGATTTTACCCTTTCTCCAACGACTGAATTTAACCCTTTCCCAAACAAGACCTGGTTTTGAAGTCCCTAATATGAAAGGCTTTGAAAAAAACATTGAAACAAAAAAAGAAACTGCTGATAACCATCAGTTTCTCCCTTCGTCTCAATATTTTCTTTGTCATATTTTACACAAATCATATCTTTAATAACATCCATTTTGTCATTTTTGGCAGTTATGGAAGTGGATCACCCAAAAATTTAGACGTTTGGGAAAGGGTTAAAGCTGGCACAATTTTCAAAAAGAGTTACGGGCTATAAAATTGTTGAAGTAAAACATGTCAATACACATGTCAAATAGTCTCAATATTTGCTGTCTTGGAAATAATTAAACAAGTTTTTTGAAAAAAAAAAAAAAACAAACAAAAAGAATAAATTACACTACAGGGTGCGGGGGCATTTGATCCCCCCGAAACGACTCTGGATCCGCTTCTATAAACAAACCCCACAATTATGCATAATATTTGCTAAGCCTGACTGTCCCTGACTCGTGAAAACATTGTGACAAAAGGATAAAACGATGATGGTAAGCATTTACCCTTTGCTTCAGCGTTATAAACGATGGATTGATCGATGATCGACCGGCCCCTGTTCTTACAAGCCTTCTTTTTCTTTCTTTTTTTCTCAAGATTTGATATTCGCATTGGCACGTTTCTTTGGAACATATCGGCGAGGAAAGGGTTTGGGAATGACAGGTTTTTTGTTGCTGTTGAAAAGCCGATAACGTTGATTGTGATATACTGATAAGGCGATACTAAAGTACTGTACCGACGAGACTGTCAAACGCGTGATATATACCAGTAGGCCTATCTGCAAAACCCTTTGCATCGACAATACTGATCCCATCAATATTGACAATCGAAATGTACTTTAACCTTTAATCAAGCTGTAAAAATGATAATTTTGAACACCAATCAAAGATATGTGACAAATCAGACGAAATTGTCATTGAACGGGATTCGAAGGAAAAAATCGAACAACCGAAATTAATATAGCAATACGGTAATGAGACAGATCATCGGTTTCATTATTTCAAAACCTAATAATGATCAAAAATGCTAAACATCCCAGTCGCAGTGCAATTTAAGCATTAATGTTACTGATCAGGTTCCGTGTTTTTCGAATAAGAAGGGAGACGAATGTATTCATTTGGCCTTTATTTTGAATATTTAATAGTGTCTTAATAAAAGTCAGTTTTTTACTCCAGAATAGAAATCAACTTAAGTTTCGATACCGTTTCGATGATATGGTATATTAGGCCTATAGCCTAATTCTGAAATTTTAAAGCTCACGGATGAAAAATGGAATTTGGCTCGAGAAAATGCGAAGAGTGGGTATTTTAATATTTCGAAATCCTGCGGAATTCAGCATTTTCCATACGATATTTGCACTTAAGTAATAATTCAATTTTGAACAGGATCCAAATGGTGAACTGATTTGTATATAAATATATTAACAGACCATTGTAAATTTTCTTTTCCAAAATTTTAATCCAATACGGAGTCAATCTAGATTTCTTTTGTGGAGTTTTCTCATTATTTCCGTATCTCCAAATCTTCTCCGGCCTTTGAATGACGGACATAATAAAACTTAATACATGTAGTTATAAATGAATAATACTTACTTCGGAAGATATCTCGATCGCATTGGAAGGACTGGGGATTTCGGAGAGTGATAATTGTCGTAGATTTCTCTTTGCAATTCTAGAAACTATGGTTGAACTTTGTTCGGCGGCTTCTAGAGTCTTGGTATATTCCGACGATTTTTTGCTCGTTTTAGTTTGTCTGATGGGTTTATTCGTCAAAATAATTTGTATATTTCTATTTGGTACATAGTCAGGATTGTTTTTATCAGTTCTATCTGGCTTTCCAAAATTAAAGTGGCATCCACAAACTTTCACGTTATTTGTAAGTGTTTTTAAACTCAAGTTATGTCTACCCGACGCATGAATCCATCGCATTTTTAATGCCTATTTTTTGGAAAAGTGAATAATCTACAATTATTTGACAGTTTATTCCGCTTTTGATCACACCCATACTCGCAACAATGATCGTGTCCGCCCATTTTCTCGATTTAACGAATCACAGTAGCAGATTAATCCGTCACGCTTATTATCCCATTATAGAATGGTTATCGACTTGCCCCCTCGAGGGAAACAGGTAAATGAATTACGGCTTGTGCGCATGCGCGTTATTTGCTTGACAAACCCCTATTCGCCGCTTAAAAAAACATCGTAACTGCAGCTTAGAACAAACTGCAGTTATGAAGTTTTGTTGAAAAGTGACGAAATATAAAGTGTTAATGGTCAGTATTTGTTTTAAACTTAAGTTAAGGTATTTAGGGCCTAATTAAAAACAACACTTTCTAGCCATACGAAATGCATCAAATTACACACACTTGTAAATACACTTCATATAAGTTGAATCACCGTGGCGGATTTCAAGATTATGCTTCAAGAGGAAAATAATTTACAAATATTATTTTACTCTATATTCATATGCAAGGGAGGTAATTTTGAACATTTTTGTCTAATATTTTCCTAAATATGCATTAATTCAAAATTCTAATCCGTACAAAATGCTTATGTTTATATTTGGAATGGAAATGTAACACAGTTTAGGAATTACTGGCACTTTTCAAATTTCGCCGCTGGCTCTTTGGTGCTAATTAGGCCCTTCTTACCTTAAATAGCTTTAACGAAATACGAATTACAGACGTTTAGAGTCCGAAGGCCACATCCTATCACCATCACTAGACCACTGCGCTACGCAAAATAGGTTTAAGGCCCAGTCACACTACAGCGTATAGAGCCAGCGTACTAGTAACGTATCGTATATTTCGGAAAATTATCCACACGCACAACTTTTCAGAAGAAGAAGAAGAAGAAGAAGAAGAAGAAGAAGAAGAAGAAGAAGAAGAAGAAGAAGAAGGTGGAAGAGGAGAAGGAGGAGGATAAAGTCTTTTCTTTCTACTTCTTCTCCTCCTCCTTCTACTTCTTCTCCCCCTCCTTCTACTTCTTCTTCTCCTCCTTCTACTTCTACCCCTCATTCTTCTCCTTCTCCTTCTTCTTCTTCTTCTTCTTCTTCTTCTTCTTCTTCTTCTTCTTCTTCTTCTTCTTCTTCTTCTTCTTCTTCTTCTTCTTCTTCTTCTTCTTCTTCTTCTTCTTCTTCTTCTTTTTCTCATTCATCTATTTCTTCTTTTCTCTGTTTTCTTTCCCTTCTTCTTCTTCTATTTCTTCTTTTTCTTCTTTGTCCTCTGTTATCTTCTACAGCTTCTTCTGTTATTATTATCATTATCATTTTTTATGTGTGGCATTTAAACTGCTAATTCTAAGGAATTTTGTGGTGTTGCAGCACAGAAACCTCCACATTAGCGTTGCCGGTATTCAACGTATAAGAAGCGAACTCGGCGTAAGAGAAACGTACATTCAGCGTACTCGACGTATGAGTAACGTATGTTTAGCGTACCTCTAGCGTATTCAGCTTATGAGAAACGAATGACGAGCGTAAAATTCATACGCTGGCATACGCTGAAAATTTTTGTGCATTTTCAAAAATTATTTTGGCCCTCAGCGTACATCAGCGTATACCGACGTACTCCAGCGTATGAGTAACGTATACCAACGTACGCCTAGCGTATCTCCAGCGTATTTCAGCGTATACCAGCGTATGCCCAAAAAATCCATACGTTACTCATACGCTGGCTCCATACGCTGTAGTGTGACTGGGCCTTTACGTGCAACAAAGGTGCAGCAAAATATTGGAACAAAAAGGCAAAGATAATGCTCTTCAAAGCTATATCAAGATATTCCTAGGTTGGAAGTCGAACCAGGCTTTGCTTGGGTAAAGGGTTTAAAATTAAGAATTTAAAAGGCAGAAAAGTTCCAAAGTCTAAAAGCCTTGTCACTACACCATACCGCATCCACATCATGACCGGGACACGTCTAAAACAAGGGACCCGTGCAGTATGTTTCTGGATTTGATGTGGACGCGATTTGGACGCGGAATAGTATGTGAAAAGGCCTTAAGGGGCTCTAGCTGTAGTTGTGGAAGCTTTCTTTTTATTTTCAGACAAAGCACCATGTGGCTTGTGTACATTATTCTGCTGTCTCAGGCCATAGTGACCTTGACCTTGAATTCTACAAGATGTAAATTCTCTGACGAGTGCTACCCCTCGCAGAAGGACATGGCTGATCTTGACCGAAATCTTACCGGCACGTTATATTTACCACATATGGACGAGTACAAAAAATATGTACTGGCGTTTAATACCTACGAACAAAGGTATGTTCAAGAGCTATAGATAAGAGGGAGTGAAATTGCAAAATTTCTTTAAATGTTTACAAATCCTAAGCGAGCAAATGAGATACTCCATCTACGAAGTATTTTTCTTTAAGTTCTATTAGAAATTATATAATATCAACTTGAGCCAGGATCTGGAAAAACGTCCTTTATAGCATTTGAGAACAACCTGGATCCGGACCAGCCTGTGCAAGTGCACAGTCTTATCAGGATCCATGTTGTTCTCTAATAATGTCTCTGTGACCTGTAGCAACCATAGAAGAGCAGCATCGGTGTCTGCTAGTCTTCGCATAGGCACAGGCTGATCTTGAAATGTGACTGTCTCAAATGCTTTAAGGGACGTTTTTCCAGATTAAGGCTCAATTGTTTTTTGGGAAATGACTATGACAAACTGTCCGGTTCCCCCATCATCTTGAAAAGACTCGCGTCGTCTTTCAACCAGTTTAGTTTTATCAACAAAGCCATGGCGTAATTTTTGACTAACATGGTATTTCGTCGGTGTAATACTAAAACCTCGCTACTACGGCTTGATTGCCACTACAGTTAGGATAGCTTATAACAACACCTACGATTTATGATCCTTAACTGGTAAGACCCGTCTATTTTTAGCATAAAATTTATCCCCGTTGTTAAATGTGCCTCCTTTTCGAATCTCATAACATGTATTTAATCAATCTTCTGTAGATATCCCGCATTAATCGCCATGGTAAAGTCAGCAAGCGACATACAGTCGGCCATCTTGTGGGCCCGGAAGTACAACCTCCACGTGACAATACGTAGTTCCGGTCATTGTTATCTGGGAAGGTCGACCTGGGATGGCAGCTTTAACATAAATCTGGCCTGGATGAAAGACATTGAGATCAAAATAACCTCGGACAGAAGTACCTACGGAGAGGTCAAAGTTCAAACTGGATTGACATGGCTGGACATTTATAAAGAGGTAATTATTTCACCTTTAAAAACAAGAAAAAAAGAAGTTTATCACGTTTGCAACATATAAATACATATACATAATTACAAAACAGCATTTTATTTTCAGTGAGCATTTATTGAAAAAATTTAAAAACAAAAGCTGATAATTAGATTGAGTAATTGAGTAAATGAGTGGTACATAGCTGTACAATCTGATTAATATTCGGTGTTAACGACCATTAACATCTTACAGGCACCAGTTATTGGGTCATCTTCCACAGCCCCGAGAATACCAACTCCATTTCTTCATTCTAACTAATTAAATATGTTATAACACATAATGTTTCATGACAAATCCCGGCAAACATTATGGTTCTGCATTGTAACGTGATGGCCTCGTGGCCTAGTTCGCGATTTCAATCGCGTTAAGAATCTTTAAAGCGTTTGTTTTATTTGTCAAAAGATAAGGTCATTGCAGACGTTAGTATTGTAAGACGACACCGGCCTTTAATCGGATTGATAATTGTACAACCTCTGAGACCAAGATCTTGCACATGCTACACGGTTCCCTTGGACAACATATTAAACTGCTGACCGAATGCTATCATTTCATCATACTAAATACATACTAAGATCAGGACATAGATCATGGAACAGCCTGATGTTTTGCAACTTTGTAAAGGGTTTACTGTTAACGTTTGTTTCCTTCAGGTGGACAAGTACAAGAGAGTTGTTGTTGGCGGGAGCGCCCATACAGGGTCTCCAGGAGGGTACACGCTTGGTGGGGGACATAGTCCAGTGTCAAGGTCATTTGGGTATGCCGTGGATAACGTACTAGAGTTTCAGGTAAACTTAGGCTTACAGTAAGATCTACGTAAGTACAAGAGGGTTGTTGTTGATAGAGCTGGTCATAAATAAATGTCTACAGGGGGGTACACGCTGGGGTGTCCACTGTCAAGGTCACTTGGGTATGCCGCGGATACCGTCCTAGAGTTTCAGGTAAAATTTCATGAGCTAATAGGTACATAAGTACAGGGACGCAGTTGGTAGCGCATCTGCCTCTCAATCGAGAGGTTCCGGGTTCGATACCCGGCCGAAGCAAATACCCTTTCTGACAAATATGTCACCCCTCAATGGTTTGATATCGTGAACCT
Source organism: Fragum sueziense (assembly GCA_963680895.1). Lineage (NCBI taxonomy): Eukaryota > Metazoa > Mollusca > Bivalvia > Cardiida > Cardiidae > Fragum > Fragum sueziense. The sequence goes on along the minus strand of OY804606.1, from coordinate 30,427,243 downwards.
ATGTGGGCGAGTAGCTGAAGGCTCGGTTATGGTATTGTGGTAGTACTGGTAAGAGAAACAACACGAATCCATGGTTAGGTGCCCAAGCCGTCCCGATACGGCCATAGCACTTGAAAACGGCGTATTAATCCCAATAAACTCAAACACAAGTACCAGGGGATTATTAGAGATGGAAACACACAGTGTCTCACGCTGGGGGTGTCAACTATCAAAGCCACTTGGGTATGCCGTGGGTAACGTCCTTGATTTTCAGGTAAACTTCATAGGCTAACAGGTACGGTACATAAGTATCAGAGAGTTGCTGTAGGTGGGAGCGCCCATGCAGGATCTCTAGGAGGGTACACGCTCGGTGGGGGACACAGTCCACTGTCGATGTCACTTGGGTATGCCGTGGATAACGTCCTTGAGTTTCAGGTAGCGATCAAGCACTGTATAGAAAAGAGTGGTCGATCCCAGATCGACAAAATCACTTACACAGGGATGTCAGGTTATTGATTTGAAATTAAAATCGGAGAATAAGAACGGTTCATTACATTAAAGCTTAAGGAGAAACCGCCTTCTCGCCTAGCGGTAAATCGTCGGTATTATTGCAAAACATTACAAGACAAATTTTTGATGCATAGCATCCAATGTAGACTAGAAACTTTTGGCCAGCAATAATTCAAAAAGTTTCTGCATGGTGTCTACTTGAAAATGATTGGAACAGGCACTAATTACCGATTTTTAGGTCAGATCGAATAAGAACTATGTGTCTAGACTGGGTAAAAGAAATCTTTAAAATTAAGTTTCTGTGATACCAATGTTTAGTCGTGATATATGGCCTTGTTTAACACACCCTGGAAGGTGAATAAAAACGGAATATACTTCATTGAAAAACTATAGTCTGTCGGTTATGACTGTAGATTTGTATACAAACACTAAAACACAAATACATAGTTTTGGCGTTTGCCGGGCCATTTATCGTGAGCTATACGAGAGAATTAATGCCCTTACCCGTTTATTCCCAAAAGAGGAAGTGTTTGTGTTGGGCCATTTGTCAACAACAAGATGTAAAGCGTTTGTATACAAGTGTACAGTTATAGCCGATGAGCTATACCAACGCATAGCAACTTATTGTTGGCGCAAGATCGTATGGCACATGTTAATGTAAACAAAAGAGTGTTCGATAAAACGCAGAAAACTCTGAACAGTGAACAAACCGCTCTATCACTGTACCTAATTTTTCAACATGTTTACGTCACTACTTATATAAAATTTATTCATCCTTTATTCAACACTGTTTTGTTTACATTAGGACAATATGTAAACATGTGCCATACGATCTTGCGCCAACAATAAGTTGTAAAGCTGTCTTTACAATAGTCAAGTCATGTACAAGGTACGGAAACTATAGAGACAGAGCCAATGGCTCTGCCATCTAAATCCTCTGGGGCGCTTCCGGCCCTGTGTGGCTCTGTCTCTGGGAGCAGGATTTTTGGACAAAAACAGGTGAGTGTTCAACTTTGTTGTTCAATTATTTTCATTCGGTGCTTAAAAGCGAAAAAACGGGAGCTACTGATAGAAATTGCTAAAATTTTATTTTTGCGAGTCATTTCTTAGGTTTTGTGACATGGGAAAGGGAGGTCTAATCGAGAGTATCCCTCGATTAGTATATAGCATGTTTTGGCTGTGGCAATAGGCTATTTACTGTTGGAATGTACATTAATACATGATGTAAACAAGAAAAATCACATAGGGTCGACTCACGACGACAATGATCCTAGGAAAACCCGGCCGACTTTGAAGCCCATAGAATTAGAACAAACAGATAAATGGTCTTAGGGGAGCTGGAGCATGACATTCCCGTTTTTTAGCTTTTAAGCACCAAATGAACAACAAAGTTGAACAATCGCCTGTTTTTGTCCAAAAATCCTGCTCCCAGAGACAGAGCCACACATGGCCGGAAGCGCCCCAGAGGATTTAGATGGCAGAGTCATTGGCTCTGTCTCTGTAGTTTCCGTACCGTGATGTAGTAAGTTTACAAGTACGTGTATCTAGGTTTCGAGATTGAGTGAGGTGGTTATAATTATACACATACATATATTCATCTTTATCATTATGAAATGAAATTAAAGCAAAACATGATAATGCTATAATTTGCTTGAAAAACTTGTTTCGGGGTAAATGAGATAATACACATCCCGATATCATTGACTCATTAAAAGTGCCAATAAGTTAAAGCTGTTTTCATGCAATTAGAATTTTATTTTTTGTGTATGCATTCGATTTTAAAGTACACGTATGGTGATAGTTCTATCACTGGACATCGCCAGTCTTATAGAGCACAGTTTGTTTGATTTTACTAGCATACGCCTATGACAATTTAAAGAAATTTTCTTCAAACAATATTTCAGATGGTCCTTGCCAACGGCGACATCGCTACATGCACTGAAGAACAATGTAACATAACTCGCACCGATAATACAGTGCATTACGACACGAGCGGGGATCTATTTTGGGCGGTGCGCGGAGGCGGCGGAGGAACATATGGCGTGGTTGTGTACTTTGTCTACAAGCTACATCCAGACACAAAGATGGCGCATGCGCACGGTTCATTCCCTCTCGCTTTTAAAATACCCCAAAAAGATGTAGACTGGAACATAACAGACTATGTTCTTGGTGCCATGTTGGCAACGTTAAAAGATCTTCCAAAGGAATGGGGCGGTTATATGATTTTGGAAAATACTTTTCGTGAATCGAATTACAATAAAAGGCAAGCAAAGGTCCAGGTACATGGAAATCTTCACATCAACATGATCAAGTTCGCTCCTTTGAACCGGACGGCGGAGAATAAGGTTTTTTCTAGGTTCATTCAAATAGAAAAAAATTTAAAGCATGGGTTTTTAAAGTTCGAAGACAGGACTGACTTTCTAGATTATATAATCCACACCAAAGAACTGCCGATAGACCGGACAGTACGGACAACCTTGTTTTCTGTTTTGCTGCAGAATGGTAGTTTTAATGAGAGTTTTAAAAACTACATTAAGAAAGAAATGTATGAGACATATAGAAAGCCGGAAGCCATGGCATGTTTCCTCAACTTGCTTGGAGGTGGGTAAACAATTCCACTTGTTTTGTTGTATTATAATTCATGTGAAAACATTATGGAAAGGTTGCACATATATAACAATAGAATCAAACAACTAAAATAGATATCCCCTAATAATCAGTCAAATGATGTCCCATTCAACAGGGAGCTGAGCGCTTGCACTTACAGTACATTTAAGCGGATATGGATTGTAACACTTTTCGTCATTCTGAACGTGCATTCTTTGACCAGGTTTCGTTTGAACGTTAACGATTATATTGTCGAACAAGATTTTGTTTGAATCACACTTTTAGTAAGTAACTGTCACGCTTTCCGACATGCAGTTCATCATCGTCACTAATTACTATCCGATAATGATAAACAATTAAATGAAACATTTGATCTTCAATTACAGGTAAAACTAAGGAATTTCCTGTCGACTCGACACCACTGAGCAAAGGTTACAGAACAGCACATGCTTCTTTCAAATGCGGAGCGCAACTTGATATTGTGAACGTGAACGAAAGTAATTACTTTGATGCGCCATTGCACGATCCCTATTTAATAAAGAAAGTGGAAAAATCTGCCCTCGAACTTCGACAGTACGGCGAGGGAATGTACTTTAACGAAGCTACGAAAAACAATCCTAATTGGAGGAGCGATTTCTGGAACGATTACCCGCGCCTGCTTGCGATCAAGAAACGATACGATCCGGATAATTTCTTTACGTGCCACCAATGTGTCGGTGCGGAGGAAACGGAACCAGCCGATAAGTCACGTGGTTTGTCCGCGATAAGTTTGGTGCTCCTGATTTTTGCCATTTTGTTTTTCTATATATACTCTTTATTTCGTATTTTCAGAAACTTTTAACCGTTATATCGTTGTTTTTCTTCAAAAACTTCGTAACTGCAGCTTAAAACAAGCTGCAGTTACAAGTTTTTTTTCAATGAAAAGCGATGATAGATAATGGCATGGTAACTCATATTAAAAGAATCAAACTGAATATAACACCTGTGCGAGGAAAAGAGGAACGGTGCAAGTGAAATAGAAAACAACAAGGAAAGTGATCGACATGGTACACTGTGAATAATCACGTGACTCAGAATTTCAGAAAATCTTCAATATTTTTGTTAATACTTGACCAATTTGAATCCGACTTGAAGCAGAGAAGGTGGGAAAATGCCAGGATGTAGCTGAACATGAAGGACTTTTTTAAAAATCAGTTGATAAAAAAGGTATTGAAGATCAACCAAACTTTGGTTGATCTTCAATAACTTTTTTATCAGCTGAGTTTTAAAAAAATCAACTATGACCACTTTCTCTGCTTCAAACCGAATTTAAATCGGTGTCGTATTAACAAAGTTATTGAAAATTTTCTAGAATTATTGTGTCACGTGATTATATACCGTGACGATGATAGAGTCAGAACATTATAAACCTACTCCCAACAATGGTTGGATGGCGGTAAGTCTATGTGGGCGGGCAGCTAGAGACTCGGAAAGGAGGTGGTAGTACTTGTGGGGGAAACGTCACGAATCCATGGATGAGCATCATAGTCATGTGATGTTTTAGAGATCCAAAACATCCAAACAAACCCCTGACATTTTTTTCATAGACATAGATTTTATTGACACAAACTTATACAAAGTTACTGATCGTTTTACAAATAAAACATTGATCAAGGAAACCTCTGCTTCAAACTGAATTCAAATCGGTCTCGTAATAATCAATTGGCATTATATAATTACAGGAGCTTTTCCAGAACCGCCCTATCTCGTTTCCATTCATCATGGACAGGATATCCTCGACTACTTTCAATGTGTCAACACATATGAAACGTGTAGTAATTTTATCACACCCTATAAGGTCCTTTCACTTATGTTTTAGTCTGTACCCACAGAACACACTTCCGGAGGCAAAGACGATGGGTTTATGGAAAATCAACATTGTATACATGAAAATTATTACTAAAAATAGTCACAAATCGACATTATCAAAACGCGGCTCCCTAAATGTGTGGAGAAAACAATGACGACGCACGTGCATTCAATATACAGCGATAAAGAGCACGTGCATTCAACATTAAAACGCTTTGGGTTCGAGAGTATTGTTACCAAAAACGCTTTGGGATTGAGAGTATGTTACTAAAAATAACAAATACTAAACGTTTGAGCGGCGTTTTAAAACTGCAAGGACGACTTCCGGATGTTGTGTGTGCAGGGGGTCTTAGATGAAATAACCTAATTACGTGCTATCACTCGGGCCGTTGCAAACCTCGTGCAGTATCATCGATAAATGGCGGGTGTACTGGGTAGGTCATACTTTTTCCATTTTTGTTTCGTGATATTACGCTATTCAGCTATACTTTGTAGTATACTATGCTGACCATATATCTGAGTACCTGCATGTTAAATATTAGCCCAAATATTCATCAAACAACAAAATTACTCAACAACAAAGTCGTAACTTCACATATTTTTATGTAAAATCCAACTTCCAGTCAATATAATGAGGAAATGATAAGGTGATCGTTAGAATTAATATAACAATTAAAAAAGTCAATCAATTTTCTTACACTATGTAAATTGAGAAAACTGTTTGAGTTGAATTAAGTTCAGACTGACCGATTAAAATTGAACACTGATGCCGATTTGGCTGTCACGAACAGCATATTGAAGCCGTATGTTCTGTTCGTGATAGTATAAATTTGTACCTCACCAAACTTTGTTTGACTATATAACGATATAACGGAATAGCTGATCGTCTTCGCAAACGAGTAGGTGTCAGATAATATACTAGATTCCCATTTTGTAATAAAATTTCTAACATTCACTTTAGTGTTTTTCTAAAAAGCACATAAAAATATGTGAAGTTACGTCTTTATTGTTGAATAATTATGTTGATTGAGAAATCTTTTGGCTAATATTTGACATGTAGGTACTCAAATATATGGTCAGTCTAGTACACTACAAAATATAGCTGAGAAGCGTAATAACACGAAACAAAAAATGGAAAAAGTATGACCTACCCAGTACACCCGCCATTTATCGATGATACTGCACGAGGTTTGCAACGGCTCGAGTGATAGCCGGTAATAGGGTGTTTTTATCCTAATCTTGATATAGTGACTGTAGACAGTCGCTAATCGCAAGATTCATTGGCTTGATTATCACTACATTTTTGTTACCAAAGTGTGATGAACCCAACGTCTTCTAGTCTAATTATTCAGGATTATTGACTGTCTGCTTTGTTGCATCACTTTATCCAGAATTGGCAAATTACTACGCAGAACTGCGTACATAATGCTGTCGCCAAAAAGTAGCAAGCAGAAAATTTCAATAGAACTTCATTTATTACCAAATCAAGTTGACATGTAAAATCTATCTGATAAAATAATAAATCAAACCAGGTTATTTATAATTTTTTGTAATCAGAATTACCGCTATTTGTCTGCGTTTTAAGGGCGCTGACATCTTGAAAGTAGTTCGATGTTAGGCCTATATATCCCAGAATGCCCAAACTAGACAGGTTGGTATATTCGGGTGTCATCTTGCGGTAGATAATGGGGATAAATAGTCTGGTTCCTGTACCTGAGATTCAGTTATTTACACGAATGGGCACCAGTCTAGGGGATAAACAGCTAAGACTCAGACAAGATATCTCTGCTTTCAACAAAAACCTCGTAACTGCAGCTTGTTTTAAGCTACAGTTACGAGTTTTTTGTAGAAAATCGACGGTATTGTGCTAGTACAAGTGAGGGCTACAGAAATGTCCGGAATCCATGATTAGGTGCTCTTATTCTTCTTTGATATGACTGACATATTGTTAAAAAGTTTCGTTAGCCGTTTACATAAAGGCAAACATTGATTTAGATTGTTTCAATTTGGTGTTTGGATTTACGTGTTTTAGGCGACAAATGGATTATGCTTAAGATGGTATTTGTATATTAAATAACACAGAAAATATTGAGACATAAGGAGAAAATGATTGTTGTCTTATACTCTTTACCCCTGATATCATAATTATAATACGAATTTCTTTCGACATGGCACAGCTTTAGCTTTTATTATTATTAATTAGACGCCTGAGCTTTTCACAGAAAATAATCCAGTTGTGACCCATCACGCTAAAATGGACCTTATCCGAACTACAAAAATCCAAATTTTGACAAACTAGTCAGACTCACCACAGGTCAACCAGATCCCGTATGCGAAAAATGAACATATAGTAAGATAGGGAAAACATTTCGGATTTAGAAAATTAAATAAAAGTGAAAAGTGTCGGCCCTAGTCTGGCTGCGCGGACTGCGCAGACTGACTAGGGTCGATATTTTTCACACATCCGATAAGGTCCCTTTTAGCATGACGGGTCACAGTTATAATATTCTTGTATACCATTTGTATATGTATACTTTGATGCAAGTCTTTTGGTGTATGATACGCTATTTGCGAAGTATGAACATTGTTTGCAAATATAAAGGCCAGTGCCATGTCAAATGAAATCAGATATACAGGCTCTGTGTAGTTAGACTAAAACGTTTTACTTATAAAATCTAAGCTCACGATAAATGACCTGGCAGAGCATCTCTGGCTATTAGCCAGGGGTGCTGTACAAAGTCATATATCATGAGCTATATAGGCCTATCCATTTGACCCATTACTGGACGGCAAATTTTTAGCTTTTTTCCAAGTTCAATGATACTGTAGCCGACAATTTCAAATGAATGAAATTCTATAGTTTTGGTCTATAAGGGTAGAAAAAATGTGGGAAATGGAGAAATTGCTTGTCACAAGCAATCTTTCATTTTCCACAATGTTTTCCAGTTATATAAATATCTTTTGGGGCGTCAAAAAGCGTCAATGAGTGGTAATGGGATAAGATACAAAATGGCACAATACCGTTTAACCCTGTCCGAAACAGCAAAACATGGACTATTTCTGATTGATAGATTCTGCAGACTACAAAATAGATATTGATTAACATCGTGTACAATATAAAGCCCAGAAAATATTGAGGCAAAAGGAGAAAATACTGGTCATCAGAATTTTCTTCTTTTGACTCAATGTTTTCTCAAGCATTCTCTTTTATATTAGGGTCTCTTTTGAGGAGAGATTATTTAATAGCCTATTTCACGTTAAATATCTGAAGAAAAACCCTTGTGTAAAATGACCTAGAGTAAATTTCACGGTGGGTAACCCAAGTGACTTTTGGGTAGCGTTCACACCGAAAAATCGTCCGTTTCAAGTAGCCTATGTTTTGTTTTCTAAGCTACTACTCTACGGAATTTGACGAGATAAAGTCACTGGTGGTGAACTCGGACAAAGCGAGGAACATTTTTCATGAACACAAGGTATAGATACTTCATTGCACATCCGGATTTTTGTAAACAATACACGTGGCATTTTGTTTTACTTCTCTTTCCGTCTTTTTTTTAAAGGATACACTCAATGGAAGTTACTAAGGTATGTAGATATGATTTATAATACGCACGAAAATATCATCATCATCATCATCATCATCATCATCATCATCATCATCATCATCATCATCATCATCATCATCATCATCATCATCATCATCATCATCATCATTATTTTTATCGTTACCTTGGAGTTTCACCGGTAAGATTTTCGTAATGCCTTCTTAAATTTGGTACAGGTGGAGAATAAGCTATTAAATGAGAACAAGATGGATCTTGATCAGACAGTGCACATGCAAAGTCTGATCTGGATCCATGTTGGTCGCAAAAGCCTAAATGAACGTTTCCAGATCTATACTGTAATGTTTGTCATTACCATTATCACCATTTATTCTAAGGAGGATCCACTGTTTCACACATCCCAGGCCCGTTCGAACAGGGGGACTCCGGAGCCTACCCCCCCCCCCCCCTCATAGTTGGCAAAAATGCCGAATTTTCATCATTTCACATTTAAAACTTATGGCAAATCTAATTTAGCCCCCCTCCCCCCCCCCCCAAATATTAGACACTGGCCCAGACAGGGCCCATATGGAATTGATTTCTACGGGCATGCATCCTAAAGTATACTAACGGGTAAAGTTAACTGTGTGCATTTCCTTTTTAATTAACACCTTGACTGCATACGGTACATGAATAAAATTTTATAAATGCACATTTAATCTTTTACTTTCAATACTTGTCAATGTATTACTATACTTGTTATTACCGTAACAATTCCTGAAAGTGGATAAGGATAAGATTCGCGTTTACAAGACATTTTCGAGTGTGAACACCGTTGGTATTAATACATGCTATGCAATTGTCCTTAGAAAACAATAGATGCTGTCTAATCCACTGAAGGTAATGTTGTCAATAACATCGTACGTAGCAAGACTAAGGGTATCGCAAGACGTCTGAAACGGATGGACACATGAATAAGAGATATCGGTTATGGCAATCAATTGTGTGCTAAAATAGATTTGGTTACTGTTCTGTTTTTATAAACCGTTGGTATTGGTATAAAATGTCGTAACTACAGCTTCAAACAAGCTCTAGTTGCGACGTTTTACATTTACATTTACGGAATGCCATCGTTTGTCCGAAATTAATCACTGCTTTCTCGATAAAATTGATCCCTATTCAAAGACGAAGCAATGAAATACATTATGTATTTCAGAAAAAGTTTCCCCCAATTAGAAAGGTTTGGAAAAACATTGAATCAAAAGAAGAATAGATCTATACTGAAAATAATTTGGCTGCTTTTTTCTTAATATTTTTCTTTCATATTTTCTTATTTAGTACACACATTTTAACTTCTCAACATATAAAATTAATGTATTTTGACATCTAGAGCAGTCGGCTAGACAAATTGGCGGACGGGTAGAAAAACGGACGGACGGGCAAACGAAGCACTATCTATATGGTGGTCATTACTGAAAGCCTTCTAATTGGGGGCTGCAATACCAGATAGGCCTATTGTTTTGGAAATGATTATTGTATACCATTAATTCGTCTTTGAAAAAGAATAAATTTTATCTACTATATATAGACCTAGTGACGTTTTTCCGGACAAACACTAGTGCTTCGTCGGTGTAAAATCTAAAACATCACAAACTCAACTTTATTGAAGCTGTAGTTACGGGATTTTATAACAACACCTACGATTTATCCATATTTAACCGAAAACCCATTCTATTATTAGGACAAAAGTCATTGCAATTCGAACAGCCATTGAAAATATTCACGGTATCATAAATAAACCGTACAAGTCCCCTTCAAAAAACGTTAACTACGATTTTCACATCGGAAAAAAACTTCTACTCCAAGAATTGTAATAATAACTTCAGAATCAGTCAGAGAAATAAAATAACAAAACTGACAATAGCCTCTAAGTGCTTCACCGATTCGTCCATATTGTTTCCGGCGGATAAACACGTGCAAATCGTTGTGTACATGCTCAAACTAGTAAAACTGGTTTTTAAACGCGCATTTAAACATGAAGTATCTGTACCTTGTGTTCATGAAAAATGTTCCTCGCTTTGTCCGAGTTCACCACCAGTGAAAGTACACCATGAGTAATTTTAGAGGGCAATTCGGGTTCAGTGCCGCGTCTAACTCACTTTGTACCAAATCCATGGTTTCTTCAAACATTTAAGCGAAAGGATTCAATTTAATGTTTCGAGTTAGAACTGGGAATGGATCCCTCAAAGGCGCTTGAATTGTGTGTTTATATCATAAAAATAAATTTTGTGCTAAAAAGCGATGGATTTGGTGCTATAAAGATAGATTGGGTTTACCGTTATGTATCGATAAATCGTTAGTGTTGCTATAAAACCCCGTAACTACGGCTTGAGTTAACAAGAAACCGATGTTTGTCCGAAATTTCGTCACGGTTAACTGGATAAAATCGTTCCCTATTAGGTTTTGCCTGATAACTCGTCGGTGTTGCTATAAAATCTCGTAAAGTCTTAATATTTCTTTCGCTTCAATTAAGCTGTAGTCTAGTTACGAGGTTTTAGAGTTACACTGGAAAAATACTAAATAAATGAGCCGGGATCTGGAAAAATGTCCCTTATAGCATTTTTAAAATTTGAGTTTCAAGATCAGCCTGTCGTCAAATGAAGTCCAATATGCATCCATGCTGTTCTCTTTTAAGTTACTTTAAGTCATGAATAAGCTACTGGAGAACAACATGGATCCTGATCAGACTGTGCGTATGCACGGGCTGATCTGGATCTATGTTGGGCTCAAAAGCCTTAAGGGACGTTTTTCCAGATCCTGGCTCAAATATTATTATTTGTTCTAAATAACGCCACAGTTCACTGTATAAAATAGTTGCCTTTATTCATTAGGTACCGGGTAGTGGATGTACCGACAAATTAGTTATGACCCAGTTACTATACTTAAACTTACACAAAATTGTTTTTTATGTGTACAAATATTTTAACGTTAAGAAATAAACTGGATACTCGCCAAGAAGCTATGTAATATAGATACGATAGGCCTATCATGTATATGAATGTTTTTCATAAGATGTTCTAAATAAGGGTACCACTAAATAAGGTATGTTTTCCTCTTTTTTTTGCTAGATCTAGTTCTACTATAACTATATCCATTGGCGTAGGAAGGTTTATAATATTGGGGGGGGGGGGGGGATAGGGGGGCAAATTTTTGTTAAAGTAAATGGAAATTAGTTGCAATAATGTAACCGAAACCTTTTTGAATTTTGATTTGGGTTTCACAAACCAATACCCATCATCAAGTTTGTGGCTACGATATCGCAGCTAAATGGAAATATGTGTGTATTATGGGGGCAAAGGGGGGGGGGGGGGCAGGTCCCTTTTCTAAATTATTGGGGGGGCAGGCCCCCCTGGCCCCCTCTTCCTACTATGAATCTACAGGGCATGCCTGTATACGAACAAGGGGCGGGGGGCTTAGCCCTCTTCCCCCTCCCACCCCATGTTGGCCAAAAATGCCGGATTTTCCTTATTTTACACTGAAATTTTGCGGAAATTCCAATTTAGCTCCCCCAATATTCAGACACAGCCCTGGGCTTCAGCCACCCCAATATGAAATTGCTTCCTGTGTGCTGTAGTAAGGTAGTGCAGGCTTTTACATTCTAGTAGGTTAGAAAGACCCTATCTAGTCTACCCCCTAATGCGATTCGCGCGACGTCGGAATTATTCGGGCGAAGTCGAAAATATAGAGGGGGGGAATCATGTTGTCTAAGCAGATTGGAGAGTATGGCGAACTCTAGCCTACTTGGCTAGGTCCAGGCCCCGGTTTCTCGAAAAAACTTAAGTATATTCTCATGAGAGCATGCTCAACTTCAAAGGGATACTCTCCAACGTTGAAGGGTATTCGATTTCGTGCGATTTGAGCCGGTGCTCAGATTTGAGCATGAGATCGTACTCAAGTTTTTTCGAGAAACCGGGGCCAGGTCTTTCAATATGAGAAATGAAGTATTTAATGTAGTCCATCCGTAATGAGATTCGTTTGATGTCTGAATGTTTCGGGCGCGGTCGTAAACATTCGGCGGTGGACCTTTCCACCACCGAATGTTTACGACCACGCCCGAATATGTTCGGATACGCAACGACGCCGCTGGGATTAATCCGATGTTTCATGAATCTGAAAATGGTCACATTACGGATATATTCTACCTTAACCCTTTCCCAAACAAGACCTGGTTTTGACGTGCCTAATTGATAAGGCTTGGGAAAACATTGAAACAAAAGGAAGAAACTGCTGATAACCAGCAGTTTCTCCTTTTGTCTCAATATTTTCTATGCCATATTTTACACAAATCTTATCTTAAATAACTTCCATTTTGTCATTTGTGGCAGTTTTTGAAGTGGATTGCCCTAAAATTTTGTCGTTTGGGAAAGGGTTAAAGAGAAATTAAGAGGTCGTGTGGGTCTAATACACCGTCTGTTATCACGTGACTATGTTACTCTTTTCCTTGAATTTTAGCTCACCTGAGCACGAAATGCTCGAGGTGAGTTATTGTGGTCACTTTTTGTCCGGCGTCCGTCCGTCCGTCAACAATTGGGGAGTTTACGCTCTTGCATCCACAAGAGTTAGGCAATAAGTTCAATTATGGGCCTGATCGAACCAGAATGTGCAGAGTTATCTGCCCTTGAATGTCAAAAAATGCTGTTTTTAACTTTGTTTACACTCTAGCATCTACAAAAAATTTGGTTAATCTTCAATAACTTTTTCATCAGCTGATCTTTCAAAAAATCACCACGCCTATCTAATGCGCCACATCTGCCCACCTTCTCTGCTTCAAACCGAATTCAAATCGGTCACATAATATTATATATATTATGTACTTATCAGTCTTCGTTTTCTCTTTTCATTAGATCTATTACAATTTCTTTCAAAATCCTAATGCGTTCAATTCAAATATAACGGCAGTCCGGGAACTTTCTGACTGTTCCTCGTATTAACAAAATTATTGAAGATTTTCTGAAATTGTTGTATCACGTGATTATCCACTGTACTACCGCAAGGTGAGTTTGGTGGCTATTTAACCCACCTACCAAATAATGATTCTTTTTGACTCCCATTTTAAGTTAATAGCTGTAACGAAGAAAATGCTTGTGACAAGCAATTTCTTCAACAAGAGAAATAGGTCTATTCATGAATGCACTAGAAAATGTCGCCGGCAACATCTTTGAATTTGGATCACCCTTAAATTTTGCCGTTTGGCATTGGGCAAACTTAAGATATCAATTACCAAAGAATAAATAATACAAAATAGGTCAGGTCAAGAGGCAATGTCCTCAAAAGGTTATTTATGACTTTAGTGGTCCGAAACAAAAGGGGAAATGCCCACAAACAACAAAAGGATTATTCGTCCAAAGTAGAAAAATGTAGGCCTATTTTATACTATAGAAAATATTGAGAGAAAAGGAGATATTTGTGATCATTTCTTCTTTTCTCTCAATGTCTTCCCAAACCATAGGCCTGATAGGCCTTCAAGAAACGTCAAAACCAGATAAAAAATGCGGATTTTTTCCTCTTTGTAACGTGTCTGTTTAGAACAGGTAGGCCCTACCACGGAACGTTTACGACGTCGCCCGAAAAATTCCGACATCGTATCAAATTTGCAACTTTACGGATATTGTAGCATAAACCCTTTCCCAAACGACGAATTTTTAAGGTTATCTTATTCAAAGTGTTGTATAGTATTTATAAAGGATATATCTCAGAAAATATTGAGGCAAAATGAGAAAATGCTGATTATCATCATTTTTTCTTTTGGCTCAATGTTTTACCAAGTCTTTTCTTCCATGGTCGTCAAAAGCAGGTCTTGTTTGGGAAAGAGTTAAAGGGGCCAATGCTAGGTCGTCAATCCTACAATCCGGTAAAATGTATTTTTCAAGAAATATCGTATGGATTGGCCAAGCTGTGTGTCGTCGCTTTTCATCAAAAACCTCGTAACTGCAGCTTGTTTAAGCTGCAGTTACGAGGTTTTCGATGAAAATCGACGATGAGTAGATCATTTATGATTAATGACAATTCGAATGAATTCCATTTCGCTCTTATAAAGCAAGTAGGCCTATGTTTCTAACTTTACCTACCTGCTTTTTTATTTGTATTTTAGTAACATTTAGAGGGAACTGGACCTTGGCAGATAGTGAAAAGCTTTGTACAAGTGCTAAATTCCTTTCTATTTGGTCCTAGATAATTAGATTCCCTATCTGTCAAGGTCCAGTTTCCTCTAAATGCATGGGCGGATCTAGAGGGGGTCGGGGGGAGGGTTAGGGGATTAGGGTCCGGACCCCCTGGCATTGGCTGAAAATTAAATTTTGACTATATAAATTTAGTTGTACACAACATATTCATGCATTTTAAGCCATAATTTGGGCTTGGACCCCCCCCCCCCCCCCCCTGGAAAAAAATCTTAGGCTTGGACCCCCTGGAAAAAATTCCTGGATCCGCCCTTGCAATGTACCACACAACGATGCAAACTCTGACTGTCACCATGCTGTTCCGATGCCCGAAATATCTAGCATGGGTCCCTTTAAGCCAAAATATCTCAAGTATTATTTGGTTGAGTTTCATACAGGATATACGATCACTTTGATGACGTGTATAGGCGTTGCGTATTAAAGGGGCCCTCGGTAGCTTGTCGGACATACAAACCGGTAAAAAAATAATTGAAGACATTATATCTAATACAAATTATTCAAAAATAACTTTCAATTAGAAAAATACCTCGAATTGCAATACGACAGTAAATATAAAATTGCCCTTACCAAACTTAGAACGTCTTCTCACGATCTTAACATAGAATCTGGCCGATATGACAATATTCCACGCGAAAACCGTATCTGTTTAAATTGTCAAATGAATGCTGTCGAAAGCGAATACCATTTTTTATTAGTGTGTCCAAAATTTTCAGCATTACGAAGGAAATATTTCAGCCCATTCTATTGTAAATGGCCATCCTTACAAAAATTCAAAAACCTTCTTCAAGTAGAACAAAAGAAAACTGTTATCAGTTTGGCGAAATTTATTTATTATGCAGACAAGCTTCGAACATCCATTTCATAAATGTATACATTTTAAAGATTTTAATCACTGATGCCATTTTTTCGCGGTCTTTGTAAACATGTCATACTTATTTGTATTGTATGTTTTGCTAAAAACGCTGTTTGTGTTTATAGCTGAATCAAATATAGTAGTAGTAGTAGTATAATAAATTTGTCCCCTCGATTAGTATAATTTCTATCCAGCGACAATTTGCACCAAGCTCAATTAATCCTTCTAAATCAAGTCTGTATCAAACTTTACATACCCGCATTGTTAATTTTTAAAATGAAACTGATCCTCGATAGAAAATGAAAAACTTACTACAAGCGCTAATATCTAGCACGGGTCCTTTTAAGATATCGAGCATTGGCAATGAATTTTGTGCTAAAAATAGACTATGTTTACGGTTACTTATTGATAAACCGTCGGTGTTCAGTGTTGTTATAAAATCTCGTAACCACGGCTTGGACCAAGCCGTAGTTACGAGATTTAATATTACACATACGAAATACTACTGTTTGTCCGAAATTACGTCACGGTAAAATGGATTAAATCGTTACATATTTTACGTATGTTTTATTGACGACTGTTGCTCATTTCAGAAGGACACGGCGATACTTGACCAAGATCCGAAAAAGGACTCAGTCTAATGAAGATCCGTGTTGTTCTCAATACGATTATTCATGCCCGAATCAAAACCAAATCAGCGCTATTGCAAACGTTATTTATTCAAGTGAAATAGTTGTCAATAATAGGTAAATCACATCATTTTTCTATCTAATTAATTATTATCACATTTGTGAGGATATAATCGACTTTTGAACGTTGTTTGTTTCAAATATTTTTCTGGCGTAGCCGTAAATAGTTGTTCGGTCTGCTTCCATTGTTATGCTTGCGGAGTTGTATGGGAGAAATTCTCCCATGGCGGCTACTTAGTCCTATCTATAAGCCCGGACATATTTCATTGTCCGGTCTTATCAGATACGCCATTTTGTATATAGCACTGTCGCCATGCGGAAAACGTCGATGTTTAGCCCTCAAACTACTATGTCTAAAATCGAAATTTTTATCTAAAAATGGCATGGATTGAAAGATAAATCAATTGTTTTTCACTTCAGTATAATTTCGAAATAAAATTTTATCTTGTTTTATTCAAATCAAACCAAATTTCCAACAGCCATGAACAAAATCAAGATGGCCGACTCCCTCGCCAATTGAAATGAAAACATGTCTCAAAGGCATAATTTAGTAGACAAAGCAATAGTTCAGTAACATATAGGTAGTTTTAAACATTATGAAGTAATTTCTATTGTTTATGCCATGCTGTACCTTGAAAAGTGACTTTGAATGATTTTACATTTGCTACCCTTAACAGTCGCAACCAGCTAGGACTAGGCGGCTACTGTAATACGTTCGAGCGATCTTGAGAAACGATAAGATCCGAGAATATTCGAATGGTGGATTTATGTGCATGTCATAAATGCTATTTTTTCCAGAATCCAGCTAAATTATACTTGTTACTGTTGACAAAGACACAGTGGCCGAATCACGTGTCACAACAATTTCAGAAAATCGTCAACAATTTGATTAATTCGTGCATACACAAGTTGAACAAGTCAAGTTTAATTTGAAGCAGGGAATGTGGAAAAACGACATGAATTTCTTGTTGGATCTTGTAACTCTTTAAAAAAAATTCTGATGAAGAAACTTTATAGACGACCAAATAAAATATTACTCAGTCGTCAATAACTTTTTATTTTCTGATTTTTAATGATCTACCATATCCACATTTTTGCATTCTCTGCTTCAAACAATTTTCAAATCGGTTACTTATTTTAAAATAACATTTTCATTGAAGATTTTCTGCAGTTGCCTTGGCATGTGATAGGCCTACCTCGTCGTGTGAGATTCGAATGAAATATCGTCGCTTTTCAACGAACACCTCTTAACTGCAGCTTATTTTAAGCTGCAGTTACGAGGTTTTCGTTTAAAAGCAACTATTTTTTTTTTGTTATTTATTTTTTGGCATGTGATACCTCGTCGTGTAAGATTCGAATGAAATATCGACGCTTTTCAATGAAAACCTCACAACTGCAGCTTGTTTTAAGCTGCAGTTACGAGGTTTTCGTTGAAAAGCAGCGATATCTTTTCTTTTCTTTTCTTTTTTTTTTCTTCTTCTTCTTCTTCTTCTTCTTCTTCTTCGTTTTATTTCAGACAAAAATGTTGCTTGCATACCTAATTCTACTGACGCAAATTGTGGCTACCCTAGCCTTGAATTCCACGAGATGTAAATTTTCTGACGCCTGTTACCCGTCACAAGAAGATATGGCAAAACTTCATCAGGAACTTGACGGCACGTTATATTTGCCCCACATGGACGAGTACAAAACGTATGCACTGGCATATAATACGTACGAACAAAGGTAGGTGTTCTCTGACACAGGCTATTGTGGCCTTGACATTGAATTGTACGATAATAAAATGTTCTGACGCTTCACAGGAAGATATGGCACAACTACACCAGGAACTTGACGGCACGTTGTATTTACCCCACATGGACGAGTATAAAACGTATGCACTGGCATATAATACATACGAACAAAGGTAGGTGTTCTCTGACACAGGCTATTGTGACCTTGACCTTGAATTGTACGATGATAAAATTTTCTGACGCCTCACAAGGGGATATGGCACAACTACACCAGGAACTTGGCTTCGCGTTATATTTGCCCCATATGGACGAGTACAAAACGTATGCACTGGTTTATAATACGTACGAACAAAGATATGTGACGTTATATTTACCACATATGGACGAGTATAAAACGTATGCACTGGCATATAATACGTACGAACAAAGGTATGTGACGTTATATTTACCCCACATGGACGAGTACAAAACGTATGTACTGGCGTATAATACGTACGAACAAAGGTAAGTGACGTTATATTTACCACAGATGGACGAGTACAAAAAATATGGACTGGCGTATAATACGTACGAACAAAGGTTTGTGACGTTATATTTACCACATATGGACGAGTATAAAACGTATGCACTGGCATATAATACGTACGAACAAAGGTAGGTGACGTTATATTTACCACATATGGACCAGTGCAAAACCTATGCAGTGGCATATAATACCTACGAACAAAGGTACGTGACGTTATATTTACCACATATGGACGAGTACAAAACCTATGCACTGGCATATAATACCTACGAACAAAGGTAGGTGTTCTCTGACACAGGCTATTGTGACCTTGACCTTGAATTGTACAATAATAAAATTTTCTGACACTTCACAAGGGGATATGGCACAACTACACCAGGAACTTGACGGCACGTTATATTTGCCCCACATGGACGAGTACAAAACGTATGCACTGGCTTATAATACCTATGAACAAAGGTACGTATACACTGACACAGGCTATTATGGCCTTGACCTTGGATTCTACGAGATGTAAATTTTCTGACGCCTGTTACCCCTCACTTGAAGATATGGTGCAGCTACACCAGGAACTTGACGGCACGTTATATTTACCCCACATGGACGAGTACAAAACGTATGCACTGGCTTATAATACCTACGAACAAAGGTGAGTGTCTTTTAAGGTGTAGTCACATTACAACGTATGGAGCCAGCGTATGAGTAACATTGTGGATTTTTTTTTTTTTTTTTTTTTTTTTTTTTTTTTTTTTTTTTTTTTTTTTTTTTTTGCATACACTCGTATACGCTGAAATACGCTGGAGGTACGTTAGGGGTATGTTGTTATACGAAATTCCACCGCCAAATGTTCACGACCGCGCCCGAATAATTCCGACGTCGCGCGAATCTCATTAGGGATATACTACCTTAATAATAATGTGCAACATTCACATCAATTTTGTTTATAATCCATAAATAGCTGAATAGCTGTTAATCAAGCGTGCCGACTGAATTGATGATTATTACGATAGTGATTTTTACATTACTGCTTGATTGAATAAATCCCTCATTTCACTTTAACATCTTCTTTCTCCTTGGGTGATCAGCTGTGAAATCACGGTGGGAATCACATGACATAATATGTTCGATAGTTTTCAATGATTCTATTAAAGGGACATAACATTCCAATTTCATTTTTCTAAAGTATGTCTTGATGCAAAGATTGGTTATTCTAATGCGAAAAATTGCTCTCAGTTTTAAGCTCGACTTTTCGAAGAAAATGAGAGCTTATACTATCACCCGCGCGTCGGCGTCGGCGTCGGCGTCGGCGTTGGCGTTGGCGTTGGCGTTGGCGTCGGCGTCGGCGTTGCAACAAAGGTTAAAGTTTTTTCAAACATCAATAACTTCCATACTATGAAAGGGATTCAACCCAAACTTGGAATACTTATTCACCATCACACCCTCTACCTTACTATCAGGGCCCATGACCCTGGGACCACTCTATTTGGAGTTATGCCCCCTTTATACTAAGCAACTTAGAAAGTCGAGCGCGCTGTCTTCGGACAGCTCTTGTTTGAAGTTGTTATTTATAAGCGCAAAATACGCCTTTAAAGTTGAGACAGAAATGACACATTTCATATTAATCTGAACTGTTGTCCACAACAATTTGTTTGATTCTAGCACAAAAATATGTATTTCTCGTAAACGGTTTCATATTTTGGCTTGAAATTTTCAAAATTTTCATAAGAAAATTTGCACTTCCAGATAAAATAGACGTAAAATTTATCAAAAAATAAATGTGAAATGTCACTTTAATGTATTGCCGATTTGAAAAAAATGTTTGTATCGGAGATGGCGTGAAAACACAAAGGATTTGCTGAATGCCCTGGATCTTCTAGACACCACATGGTAAAAAAAGTTTTTGACAACCAGCGAAACTTTTGGTCGGTCGTTGTTGTTGTTGTAAGAGATCTTCTACATCCAGCCAATCATTGATGTACGAGGGACGGTCGGAAAGTAGTTGGACTTTTCGTGCTGCTGTCTCTCCATTTGCAATTGTATAAACACATTATATATTGGTGAAATCTACATCCATTTGCCATTAATGTGGTCAGTTTATTTTCAAAGATAGTTGAATATATGCAATATTCTGTCCACTTATATGTGATAGGGGTTTTATGTACCACAGGCTATTTGTTAGAGGAACAACAAGGGTAACCAAAACAAAAGAACAGCCTAGTCATTTTAATCGCGAAGAAGTTAAGTTTTTGAACTACATTATCACTGAAGATTGAATAATGGTTAAAAATTCCGAACTTGGGATAAAAACTCAGTCACAGCAGTCATAGAAACGAGCTGGTTCCCCACCTCTGAATAGATTAAGCTTTTACATTCGGCTGGTAGTCATGTTTGTTGCTTTTGTGGATTCACGAGGTCTGATAGTTAGTCATTTCATGTCAAATGGTAAAAACTGTCATTGCTAAGTACAATTCTGAAGTAATTCAGAAAAAAACAAAGAATAAATGCTTAAGTAAACGCGTCCCAGATTATCAAAGAAAAATGTTTTCTACTTTACGAGTACGCACGCTTCCATACCACCGCATCTACAGTGGATATTATCAAATATTACCCATGGCAAAAGTTGTTTTACTCTTCTTATAGCACAGGCCCTACCCCACACGACTTTTATTTGTGTCTAGAACTGATGAAAATGCTTGCTGAGAAGAAATTTAAGACCAGGGCGCCTTTGATACCGGTGGTTACACAGTACCTAATACAGTGGGTCTACGTCATGGTTAATAGTGGCAATAGTAAAGCTCCTACGAAGATGGCAAAAATGCATAGCCATAGATGAATAATTTCTTTAAACAGTGTAGAAAGAATTTTGTTAAAAAATTAAATGGTTTTAGAGAACTAGTCAAAAGTCCAACTACTTTCCGACCGTCCCTCGTATTTACGCCTTCTCTACTTGAAACTGTTTCAAACAAGGGGGTCATCGTGGCACTAAATCGCTCACCTGATTTGACTGTCTTCAAAGATTTGATCCAGTGACCTAATGGAGCCAATGATTGTGTGTACTCAAGATGCAAAGTAACGTAAAATCTCGAAGGTCATATCACGAGACTTACATTCCCTATTGACATTACAGAAAATGCCCAAATATGTACTCATATGTTAATTCAATCTTCTCCAGATATCCTAGTTTAATCGCTATGGTAAAGTCAGCAAGTGACATACAGGCAGCCATCTTGTGGGCCCGGAAGTACAACCTCCACGTGACAATACGTAGTTCCGGTCATTGTTATCTGGGAAGGTCGACTTGGGATGGCAGCTTTAACATAAATCTGGCCTGGATGAAACATATCGAGGTGAAAAATACCTCAGACAGAAGTGCCCACGGGGAGGTCAAAGTTCAAACTGGGTTGACGTGGCTCGAAATTTATGAAGAGGTAAAGTATAAGGCTTTCGAACAAGTTATATGTTTTCAACATCATCTCACACCATACAAATAGAAATTAAATTTCAAGAAATATTGAATGAACACCTTTTACAAACATTTCATGGGTTGCTTACTGGATCTTTGAGTCTAGTGCTTCTTATCTCCGCCTAGAAAAGAACTGTTTAACATGAAGTTCAAAACATACCTGTATATGCCTACTATTTCAAACTCTCATGTGATTAACCTATTCAAGCAGCTTCTTTTTGCGTATTGTTATTTGGTAACAAAAGACGTTTTCCATTGAACAACTCACAGGAAGAAAAAAAGTTGATAAACATCATAATTTCCTTTTTCGTTCAAGGTCTTTCGAGCAATAAATAATGTTTCTACATGAATTAGCATTCATACAGTCATCTAAAATTCAATATTATTCGGACCAGTATAAAAAGTGGGCGTTTGTAAATGCTTTAAATTAACATACACAGTTAAGAAAAAAATGGTATACATGATGTTTTTTTTTTTTTTTTTTTTTTTTTTTTTTTTCAGTTTAACCCGATCTGATATCTGTAAAAGATTTCTTAGTTTCCACATTTGGTTTAAGACATTCCATCCACTATAACATAGTAGGCTACACACTTGATGCAATCTCACCATTATTCATGGCAAAGAAAAAATGCAAGAAGTATTCGGTTTTTTAAAATGATTGGTGGAATACGACACGTTAAAATGGTTCTGTATTTTCCAGGTGCACAAGTACCAGAGGGTAGTTGTAGGTGGAAGCGCCCATACAGTATCACCGGGAGGGTACACGCTTGGTGGGGGACACAGTCCAGTGTCAAGGTCACTTGGGTACGCCGTTGATAACGTACTAGAATTTCAGGTAAACGTTGATAGGCCGTAGCAATAAATTGACTTGTCATCAAAATGTTTATTTTTTAAGTAATTATTATGAATATGGTTTAAATATACGTGTTTTTGTAGGGTGATGGTACGGCAGTTACGATGGTGTTGCACATATACAATAAATACTCATTCATCGTGCAAATGAAACGTTCTTAATGTGAAATGTTATTATCATCCGAACAACTTTGGTTAAGAATGGTGCCAGTCGAAAATTTTAGAATTCAGGATTTATAGTTCACAGTTGAAACCAATGAAGATGTTTCTTTCGTTATACAATACGCGTTTTATACAGTTCGGTATTATTGTTTTGATATCAGCATGATCAGTCTCTCCTTGAAAACTAAAGGAAAATCTTTCTTTGAACCATTTCAGATGGTTCTTGCTAATGGTGAGATCGCTACATGTACAGAAGAACAGTGTATCATAACTCGCATCGATAATTCCGTGTATTACGACACGAGCGGGGATCTATTTTGGGCGGTGCGCGGAGGCGGCGGAGGAACATATGGCGTGGTTGTGTACTTCGTCTACAAGCTACATCCAGACACAAAGATGGTGCAGGCGGTCGGAGTATTCCCTTTAGACGTTAAAATACCGGGACTCAGTGTAGACTTGAACTTAAAGGATACTGTCCTTGATGCCATGGCGGCGTTGGTCCAAAATCTTCCCAAAGAATGGGGTGGATACTGGCTTATGGACAATGGTTATCAAGATTACATTGATCAAACAATACAACAGCGTGTATTCTTACATGGAAAGGTATCCATTTTCATGAACAAGTTTGCTCCATGGGACGGTACGGAAAAGGATGTGTTTTCCAACTTCATAGCTATTTCGGATGCACATCAGCTTGGTTTTACGTTCCACAACAAAACCGGTTTTCTCGATTACGAAGTTGACGTCCAAGATCTGCCAACAGTACGGACTACTTTCTTTGCGGTTTTACTGCAGAATGCAAGTTTTAACGAGGACTTCAAAAACCATATAAAGAAGGAAATGTATGAAACATACACCGTGCCAGAGTTAATGGGGTGTACTTTTATCATGTTAGGAGGTAGGCAATCCGAGTTTTCTCTGATGAAATTCGCTCCTTGATATGTTGATGTCGCTCATTTTTCTCTGATGAAATTCGCTCTTTGATATGTTGATGTCGCTCATTTACAATAAATGAGCGACATCAACATATCAAGGAGCGAATTTCATCGGAGAAAACTCGGATTAGGAGGTAGGTTGAATAAGATTTGAAAAAAATGGTCCATATTATATGTCGTTGTTTTTCAAAAAAAACTATAGCTTAAAACAAGTTGCAGCTTAGAGATTTTTGTTGAAAGGCATCACTTTGATGAATGGGATTCAAATCATTATGCACCCGAATGCTTGTCCCAACTGCAAGAAGGAATCCTCTACCAAATCTGATCATATTCTGCGCATACGATATTTTCGAGAAACATTAAATCCTGTGTGCCTATACCTAAATTATTTTACGAATTACAAAGACGTGGTATGATATTTCTCTTTTTGAAATAATTACTGGAAATCTACATTGAAGCCATTTTAGTGCATTTGAAAAAACATGATTATAGCATTCTGAGTACAATCTTGTATGTGTTTATTTATAACGGACATGAATTTTGATATACATGTATACATTTGCATTATTAGCATAACAAAGCCGATTTTGATGATTGTCTTAAAGTAATATTTATGAACATTTTGGGGTTGCAGGCAAAACTACAGAATTCCCCGTCGACTCAACGCCACTGCATAAAGGATACAGAACTGCGCATGCGTCGCTGACTTGCGGATTAATACTTGGTTATATGAACGAGAGTAACTACTTTCAGGCGCCATTATACGATACCTACTTGACCAAGAAAGCGGACAAATCTGCCCTCGAACTTCGGCAGTACGGTGATGGAATGTACTTCAACGAAGCTTCCAAGAACGATCCGTACTGGCGGGACGATTTCTGGAACGATTACCCGCGCCTGCTTGCGATCAAGAAACGATTCGATCCGGACAATTTCTTCACGTGTCACCAATGTGTCGGCTCGGAGGAAATGGTACAAGTCGATACATCACGTGGATGGAAACTGACTTCCGGAAAAACTATGGTGCTCCTTATTTTGGCAATTTGGCGATTGGTCTAATAAATCATAACTCATTATATAAACATGTGCCATAAAATCATGAATAGCCTATAAATAAACAGCATTCGAACGATATACTTCACATAGATTGTATCTTTGTTTGATAGATACTTCAGGTCATGAAGTGTTGAGACAATTGGCTAAATTGTTGCTCCCGTATCAGTCTGGTTCAATCTGCATAGTGCGTCATTCAAATTAAAATCGTCGTGGACACCGACACCGATTGGTCTACTACTTTCATCTGGGTAGTAAATAGTTCTATTTCCTGGCCATGAGTATTAGCATAATCTGAGGCGTGTTTTTTATAGCGAGATTTTTTAAGATTTCTTAAGATGTTTTAGATAAAGCGTTTTTAAGACATAGATTCAGATCGAGGGTTCCGAATGCTCCATACTTTATACAAATGACGTCATAATGAATTCATTTGTATGAAGTATGGAGCATTCGGAACAGCTCGGTCAATCCTGTCTTATATTGTTTCCACAGAGTTGACCAAGGAGTTCCGAAAGAAGTAAGGATAATGGCGTCTCCCACTGAGCGGCTAAAAAATCTTGTTCTAAAGAACGCTTTATCTTAAAATACCTTAAGAAATCTCAAGATATCTCAAGAGATCTCGCTCTAAAGAACGCACCTCTGGTTATTACAAAAAGACGTCATTATATAGCATTGGCTATTGGTGTTATTTTTTAGCCATTAAACCTTGCGATAGTCCGATTCGAGGTCGGTTTTATCCTCTTTAACTTATGAAAAATAAAACCATGAAATATTTTGACCACGTCAAAGATATATTTGGGCTACTATCAAAATGTCTTGAAATTTGGTAAGAATGCCTCAATGAATTCTGAAGATCGTGTATTGTTTTTATTAACACTTTAATTGTCTACATAGATCTATGTGCAGCATCCGCGGTTCATTCGAGCACTTTTGGAAAGTGTGAAATGTGTCGATCCTTGTCATTCGGCGCAGACTCCGCAGAGTGACTTGTCTCGAATCTTTTCACTTTAAAATATTTTTCTTTGTCTATGTTATTTTTCCTTTCTTAGCTCGACTTCTAATTAAATTCTGACCCTTGTCTTGTCTTATCATAGGCATATTGGTCTTGTGTTGGTCTTATATCTAGACTTCCAAAAATGTCCTTTTTAGGGTAACGGGTCACAATTTCTAACACTGAAGTCTTTACTTGTCTGGGAAAAATAGTTGTTTACCTCCCGACCTCGAAAACAAACAACAAACAAACTGGTATTCTCGTCCCTAAAAGAATACAAAACTCGGAAAACTTGGGAAACATAAACAGGCAAAATGAGAAAATGCTGATTAAGAGCATTTTCTCCTCTTGACTCAATATGTTCTATACTCTATTGCACAGTTCTATCTTGATCATTGATGAAATCCATTTTGTCTCCTGTAACAGTTTTCAAATTAGACACCCTAAAATTAGAGGTTTCGATTTCAAACTTGTACGTGTACGTGTACGTGTACTTGTAACTACACGTACATGTACACGTTTCTATCTAGGGAAGGTTTCGATTTCCAACTTGTACGCGTACGTGTACTTGTAGCTAAAAAACTGTACCCGTTTCAAAACTAGAAGTGTTTTTGGAAAGCACCAGCGGAAAAGAAGAAAATTCCAGCATTTTCCCCCCAATTCCAGATCTACCCTTATTGAAAAACTTCAGCAAAAAATATTAAAAATGGTCAGAATTTCCTTCGGAAACTTATCTGAAAATGACAGTAGATCTATAAATTTCAGTTAAATAAACTTGATCTAGATCTACTAAGTTTGAAAAGGCGTCGACTGCATAAATCCTATGCAGGGTTAGTGGGTAAATACTTGCGGCCCTACTGACTCTATGTACTGGCATAAATTGGGTTAGGAAAGGTCGTTGATACGACCTGTATTAAACACGCTGTAACTTTCAAACTATTCTTGTTAGGATACCACTCACAAGTATATTCTCATTAAAAAATGCATGAATTACCTCATGCATCCATTTAAACACCTAGAAACTGTACCAATTAAGAATAAAAAGCTACAAGTTTTTACTTACGTGTAAACCGGCCTCTACAAGTTTTCGACGTGTAGCGAGAGTGATAAATAATCACAAAGTGATGACGTCATAGTGACGTTTCGCACAAAAATTACTCGTACACGTAGAAGTAGGCGTACAAGTTCGGAATCGAAACCTCTCTATTTATATTGTCATTTGCACTGGTGGTGAACTCGGCCAAAGCTGGGACGTTTTTTCGCGATCATTGTATTCCGTCGGTGTTGTTATAAAATATCGTAACTACTGCTTCGATAAAGCAGTAGTTACGAGATTTTATAACAACACCGACGGTTTGTCAATACATATCGGTATACCCGGTCTATTTTTAGAACAAATTCATTGTTATTAGAAAAACTATCCAATCAGATATATTTAAACTCACATTTAAACGCAAAATATCTGTACCTTGTTGTAGCGAAAAACGCCCATCGCTTTGGCCGAGTTCACCACCAGTGATTTTGGAAAATGCCAATGCTTTACAGGGGCATAGCTATCCGAAAATTAAGTGTACGCAAAACGCATGCCCAATGTATCGGGGGAGTTTTGATGGGGGAGGGCTCCATACTGCTGGGTGGGTCTTGGGGAATCTCCTAGAATTTTTTTGAAAATTTAATGTAGGCCTAGATGCTTATGAAATACATACCAAATGCCCACCTGGAACCACGGATGACCATGGTCATTCGTGGCTCCTTGTTGGTATTTGGCATGTATTTTAATGGCGATTCGTGTTTTTATTTCAAAAAAAAAAAAAAAAAAATCCACTTTTTTTATTTTTCGCGATGTGTACGCAATAGCGTTTACGCGTACGGGTTGCTACTTCTAGGACAAAGGCGTTGCAAAACCATATTCCACACCTTCATGAAGGCGCCATGTTCTGAAAGAAGGGTCAATAACCATGTCCCAAACGACAGAAGTTTGGACTGTTCCAATTTGAAAAGTGATGCAGACGACAATTTCAAATGAATAAAACTTCAATTTTATTGGTCTTTCGTGGTAGAAAACATTGTGGGAAATGAAGAAATTGCTTGTCACAAGCAATTTCTTCATTTTCCACAATGTTTTCCCAAGGTCTTGGCTTTAGGGGAGTCAAAAAGAGTCACTGTGTGGTAATGGGTTAACCATGTTCCAAACAAGACCTGGTTGCCCAAAAGAGTTAGCATGGGAAATCATTGACACATTTTTTCTTTTCCCTCAATTTTTCCTTGGCTATAGCCTAATGTGCACAAATTCTTTACTCATTCCTATTAATTTTTGTCGTCTGCAACATCTTTTGATTTGGACCAGTTTAAAAATTGCATCTGGTATGGATTAAGACATTTCTATGGTGGATCCAGGATTTCTGTGAAGGGGGTCGAAAATACAAATAGGGGTGGGTGGGGACGGC
This sequence comes from Fragum sueziense, assembly GCA_963680895.1. Lineage (NCBI taxonomy): Eukaryota > Metazoa > Mollusca > Bivalvia > Cardiida > Cardiidae > Fragum > Fragum sueziense. The sequence continues at coordinate 30,398,814 of OY804606.1, read as the reverse complement.
GTGTGTCCCTAGTATAGCATAAATTTGACTGAATTTCTGCATGAAAATGAAATGAATTAGGCTACAGAGGAGGTTCCTCAACCAGAGTGAGACCCCTGTGAACCTGCCACTTTAATACCACACAGTAACGCCTTTGTACGCCCCAGTGGGGGCCCCACCAAGATAATGACTTTCTACAACATTGTGGGATTTCCTCATTTCCCACAATATTTACTAAACAGAAAAAGATCCCGAAAACGTGAAATTCCATCCACATGAAATTGTCGTTTGTAACATCTATTATATGAATTAGGAGCAGTTTGAAATTTTGAATATGATTGAACATCCGAGTGATGTCAGCATGGATCAAGATACGCTTGCACTTTCGCGCATTCTGGTGTAGAGAATAAAATGATGTTCTCTTTTTTAACCCTTTCCAAAAAAAACTTGTTTTGACGTCCCTATACAGAAAACACACGGGAAAACATTGATATAGTCATGCAATCAACATTTTCTTCTTTTTATAAATCCGCTTGCCCATTCGCGCAGTCTGTTGCAAAAATCTTTGATGCTCTCTTTTTAATCCTTTCCTAAACAAGACGTGGTTTTTGCCTCCCTTACAGAAAACACTTGGGAAAACATTGAGACAAAAAAGCTGATAATCAGCATTTTCTCCTTTTTAACCGCTTGCACATTCGCACAGGCTGGTGTAAAATATCCATCCTCTTATTTAACCCTTTCCAAATGGCAAAAAAAATTGATCGATCAAATTCGCAAGCAGTTGCAGACTCCAACGTTGATTTTGAAAAAGACAGGATTTGTGGAAAATGTAGCGAAGAAAATATTGAGGCAAAAGGAGAATATGCTAATTATCAGCATTTTTGTCCGAAGCCTATTTTCTTGGAGACGTCAAAACAAGGTCTTGTTTGGAAAAGAGTTTAAGTTTTTTGTTACCTAATAGGCCTACAAGTGGGACCGTTTTATATGTACGTGTATATTTTTTTTCATCTTTTGAGTAGAACACGCGTTTTTTGACAGTCAATTTATTTTTGAAACTTTCTTAGCTTTAATAATTCATAATAGGCCCTATCATCAGTCCAGATTGCAGTTTTGAATATATATGGTAAACAACACCCAGCAAAGCGGAAAAATTGCAAATATGAGTTATGTCGCTTTAGTAGCCATAATTTTCATTCATTTCTGGGGAAACAAAAAACCCTGGTTCAGGTGATCCCCTTTAAGTCATTTTTTAATCTTTAGCAAATCCAAAATATCGAAATTTGCGTAAAACGGTGCCCCTTGAAGACAGTTGAATCTCGTCCATTTAAGAAATCTTTGATCCGCTCTTGCTTACCATCTCCAATCCACTGTTTTAAGTTAGATCTAGATTCTTAATAAAAAAAAAATACGTTTTTATCGACGGACTCATTATGACATAGTGGATCTTACTAGATTTTTAGGGATTTCTGATAAAATTCTAAGCAATATCTGTAGTCTACTATATCTTACTTGTCCATTTCTTACTTGTTGTTCGGACCAGAGGTAAGCCTCAGACTTCTTTCGGTCCTCCTGTTTTCTTCGTTGTTTGTTGTTTCACCGGGTTGCGTGTAGCAGCGCGGGCTAAACTTGAACGGGTGTGTTTTCCAGTGACTGTTTAGATTACTTTTGAAAGAATTAACACTGTTGGCATTCACTACATTGTATGGCAATTTGTTCCATGTGTCTACTATTCGCACACTAAAGCTTTGTTTCCTTTTTTCTGAGCGAGCCGCTATTTTCTTTAAGGAATACGACCCATCATTAGCTCCAAATGATTCGTGTAATGTCGGCTGTTTCCGCAACAACGGAAATAATCGAGCATGTTCGGATTTACGGAGATATTTTAAACCATTTTTAGAGAGCGTAGTCTCTCTATTAGCAGCCAGAGGCCACAAACCAATATTTTGCAAACCGAACAACAGAAATAGTTCCTTCCAATGAAGACAAAATAGATCTAAACAACAATTGGAATAGTCTACAACCATACATGTCAATATATAAAAATATATGACTTGTATGATCTATGCAAAAAATTCAAGTAAACAAGTCTTAATTAAATAGAAAAAAGATCAGTGTAGTAATTTGTCATTTACAATTGGGTCATGCAGGTCATTCAGTCAAGTCATGTAACCTAAATTTTGGACAATGCAAACAGTCTAAAAATAGAATCACATTCCACAGACAGATTCTAGTGCATAGTGAGTGTCTATCTGGGTAATGTGTAGTAAAGCCATAAGGTAGTAAAGCCGTAGTATGTTATGCCGTGGATAAAAGGGTCATTAGAGCAAATTTCCTTATCCACTCAACTTCTCATACATTTATGAATGGGTTGATTTGAATTTCCCTTTCCCAATGAAACGTGTCTCCAAGAGAAAGTTTTGAAAACATTGAGACACTTTCTCCTTTTGCCTCAATATTTTCTGAACAATATTATGCACAATTCTAAACTTTAAAAATATTTTGTCATTTGCATCAGCTTTTGAAGTGGACCACTTCAAAAATTGTTGTTCGGAAATTTTTTGTTGTATGGTGACACTATGCTGCATCACAGAAAAAGAGGCTTCAATTATGTTGTCAATAGTTAATACATTCCTCCATTCATGGTTGAATGCATAGCCAAAAGTGCTGAACTCTCCTTATTTTACAATGAAAATTTAGGGAAAATCCAATTTAGCCCCCCCCCCCCTTCGCAATAATTCAGACACGTGGGCTTCAACAATATGAAATTGCTTCCTACGGGCCTGACACAACTCCACTTATATTCGATGATGGTTTTGCATGACGATCACACAGAATGCTCCCAATTATGTAAGCATGCAATATTGTCACAGTTTGAAATTTATGTTGTGTCAAATACGCTCTCTAACAGTACTTTCAGTACTTTGATTGTAAAGAGACTTCTACATTAGATTTGAATTTGTACGAACAGTTTCTACAACGAATCCCAGCCGATCAATTTATAAAAACGTCAAATGAAACAACAAAAGACGAAAAAATCACAAATATTTTGGCATTTAGAATGACCTCCCTTTGCAACAACGACAACTGCAGCGCACCGAGTGATCTCCCCTGAATCAGAATTACGTACATCTGACGTAATATGTCACTGTTTGGAGGTTGATTCGCACCATAAATATTTCGTTCCGTAACTGGTCACTTTGTTTACCGTAATTTGGGCTTTTTCTTTGGGAAAAGGTAAGCTTGACGGTCTTGACCTTTGCCATTTCTTTCTGTTTAACCCTTTCCCAAACAACTAGACACAAGATAAGACCAACTGATGCTTTCTCTACGCTAGGTTTGCGTGAAAAAAGAAACCAATGAGAGAAAAGAAGCAAATACTGATACAAGCAGTTGTGTTCATTTTCTCTGTAGAATTTCTGTTTGATTATATATTTTTGTGTTTCTGTCTCGTCTTTTCCATCTCTTTAGCTACTAATAAGGCAGCAAACATGATTCAAACATGACATCAGAAAACTGATATTCAAAAGTTGCTTGTTCACCTAACCTTTTCCCAAACAAAACCTAGTTTTGGCAGAGACGTATCTTTCTACAACATTCCTGGCTTTATTTTCTTTCAAAATGTTTCTTGTGATGATAATACCGTCCTCAACTCACACTCAGACACACAAATTTCTGGGACATTTTAACAATTTTCGACATAGACATGTTTGGCTAACGATTTACATGCAGATATTATGTACTTGTAACATTTTTATTTCTACCACTGTTAAAGTATTGAAACTTTGCACACATGCTTGTGGTCAGACATGTACATATTCCTTATTAAGGATAAAGATTGGGTAAAGATTCATTACCCTTTCAAATTTCTACTTGGGTAGACTTTTTATTCTTTTCATCCTATAAAATTTCACAATCCAACACTTTTTCGTTGGGCTATCCTGTCCACCGACAACTCTTGTTTTATAAACATTTTTGTTTATATATATGTCTTTTTTAAAGTAACATTTACTATTATATAAATATTCCAATACAAACAATAAAAGAACTGTTAAATTCGTATGGAATAATTTATTTAAGTATAATGAACAAAGAGTGCCATTTTCCTTAAGAAATTGGGCGGTGGTAAAAAAGGGGGTGTATTAGTCAAAGTGACTTTTTTAAATTTGTGTACGGCGAAACTGTTTAATTTTAACTTTATTTGAAAGAATATACACATAGGAAAATTATGATCCTCCTTTTTTGCCATGCATTTTGATATATCATTGGAATTAATGTTATTTAAAATTGACTATTATTTCAGATTCGCCCGAAAAGCCTGTCGAAAGTATGGTAGCCATGTATTACAAAATAAAAAAAATATTTTGTTGCCGGTTATTATTTATTTACTTGTTAGTTCATTGTTGGGGATAATATAAGCTATTGATTAGGTGCAAACACTTGTGTATATTGCTTTTAATCATGCAGTTTTCGTGTTTAAAAGCTCACTTGGGGTGTTTGGCATTTCATGATTTTGTATGACCCTGATGCAAGATATAAAATTATCAAAATTTCACTAACGAAACGATCAAAGTTGATAAAAATTGGCGATTAGATGCGGGATACCATGCTGATTTTAAATATATATAGATACTTATTTATCTTTATGATTCTATTGATGGGTCGTATACCTTAATTTCAAGTTATGACCTCTAGTTCTATTATATGTGCTGAACTGCAGTAGGTTTGGATTTGATGTCTTGTCCAGATTGTGAGCTAATTGAAAGACTTGTATCATATCAGCTCTTGTTCTTCTGTATTCTAGGGATGGGATGCCGAGTTGTTTTAGGCGCTCGTTGTATGGAAGATGACTAATATTTTTATTAGTTTTGTGGCTCTTCGTTGGACGTTTTCTATTCTGACACAATGTTTCTTTAGATATGGAGACCAGACAGGACTTGCGTACTCTAAATGTGGTCTGACCATGGATTTATATAAATGTAGGAATATGGTTTTGTCCATGTAGCTAAAGGATCTATTAATTATTTCTATTTGCAGTGTTGATTTTTGTTGAAATGTGTTGCTCGAAAGTCAGTTTTTCATCAATTATTACGCCTAAATCTTTCTCGTGGGTGACATTTTCAATTTGTACTCGTTCCCCGTCAGCTGATTTCATGAAGTAGTTTTCGTTTGTTTCATGTTTACCAATATGGAGTCTTTTGCACTTCTCAGCATTGAAGTCCATACACCATTGATGTGACCAGTCACAGAATTGATCTGTTGTCTGTTGGAGTTTGTTATAATCTTCTGGTACATTAATTTCTGTGTATGTTTTCGTGTCATCCGCAAATAGTTTGACAACTGTATTGGCCATCTCCGGAAGATCGTTTATAAATATCAGAAAAAGCGTCGGCCCCAGAACACTACCTTGCGGTACTCCACTAAGAACATCTTGCTGAGTTGAATGAGTGTTGTTTATTACCACTTCTTGTGTTCTGTAGGTGAGGAAGTCCTTTATCCAAGTCAAGAGTTTGCCACAGATGCCATAGGATTCTAATTTTAAGAGTAATTTGTTGTGGGATATTGTGTCGAATGCTTTTTTGAAATCGTAAAAGATGATGTCGGTGTCTGAGCCATTGTCTAGGGATGCTGTCCAGTCTTCAAGAGTTTCTAGTAACTGAAGTTGGCATGATCTTCCCTTGATGAATCCAAATTGGTCGTTTGTGAAGAGATTATTGTCAGTCATATGTTCCATTATTCTGTCTTTTATTATCCTCTGCATTATGTTGGAGCAAATAGGACCTATACTGATTGGTCTGTAGTTCTTTGGATAGTGCTTATCACCAGATTTGAAAATGGGTGTCACTAATGATTTTTTCCAATCTAACGGTATTTTCCCGGTTTCTAGTGATTTATTGTAGATGATTTTTAGGGGTTTGATGAGCTGTTCCTTGCATTCTATTATAACTTTTGGATGAATTCCATCTGATCCACAGGATTTGTTTGGATGTAGCTTTTGGATGGCATTTGATATATCTTCTTCTGTGATGTTTACGTCTGATAGTGTTACATCTGTTCTTCTTGGAATGCTTTTTACAGATTCGTTTGTGTCAATTTTGAATACACTCCCAAAATAATCATTTAGTAAGTTTGCTCTATCCCGATCATCATTGATTGCATCACCATTTTCATTGTATAAGGTACCTATTTTGGCATTTGTTTTGTATTTGGATCTAACATATTTCCAGAATAGTTTGTTGTTTTGATTGATGTTAATTGCTAGATTTTTTTCATATAATATTATCATGTAAAAGATTAGGGAAACAACTAGAAAGAAAATCGAAACATCTAGTCTATGGAATCCAGTCTATTAAAAAATCGCAGTTTTTCGGTCAACAATATTGCGTGCGGAATGTCTCTGATTTTACCGTAGCCAAAATTTGTTCATCAAGTGCTTCCGGATTCACTTCAGAAGTTTTTGAAACCCTTTAAATACAACACAGGATCCTGAACCATGTAGTCAGCTTGCCAAAGACCTTCGTCAACAAATTAAAGACCAAACTTCACATTCCGTTGTCACGCAAGTTGCTGTTAGAAACCAGAAAGTGACTGTTTACTGTCCTTCTGCATGTCACCTCCCACAAAAATTTGACAGGTCAACCGCAAATTTATGTTTTATTTACCTCGTCCAATACGGGGTCAAGTGAAAAGGATAAAGATTTGAACTCCTTCATTCTATATGTCTTGCCACAGATTCCTAAACTGAACATTTGAATCGAAACTAGATCCTGCATTTTGCATGGAGTGGTCTACTCGCTAAAACACTGAAGAAATTTTCCCCAAAGCTTTGTGGTTGCTGTCGTCTATTAGCTTCAAACTACATAAGTAGTTACGATAACTAGATTGTGACAGGTTAACAAGATTCTAACATTGATTCTTCATGATTTCTGAACTTTTGAAGAAAGCCTTTTAACCCTGCTGCAGAAAGCGGGCATAGTTCGGCTACAGCTCATGGCTAGTGCTACAATGAATTCCATGAACAAAGATCTGTATTCAAACACAAAATACCCTTGTGTTCGTGTCCTGTATAACTACGAATATTTTGAAGACAATGGGAGAAGAGTATGGATGAATGCAGATGAAATTTTCTTCTTGATCGAGGGTATTGATAATCAGGACTGGTGGAACGTCTGTAGACCGGACAATGTGCATGACACTTTCTATGTACCGTCCTCTTATGTAGAGAGAGTTGAGAGCGGAAATGTAAACACAATCGATATTGGTCCTCCAAGTACAGGACATAGTCATAGTGTTAGTGAAGCACATAATAATGATAATGTACACAATCAAGGTCTGACTCATTTAAACTCTTACGATGGGAGTACGGGCAATTTAGGTACCTTTAGTACGGCAAAAATACAAATGGATCCTCAGGATTCACAGGATTACATGAATGTGACTTTAAAAGCAAACTCTAACAACAAGGAAAATTTTACAGTGCAATATATTCCGTCAAAAAGGCCGTCAGAGTTGCAAGACATTACAGAAGGAGATTATGCAAACTTGGAGGATTTTCGAGCAGCAGCCAACATTCCAGCCTTGAGTAATCATCAGCATCCAATTCCAGCTAATCCACCGAGTCCACAGGTGAGATTGACAAATTTCTTTGTTAACCCATTACCAGACTGCTGAATTTTGGACTGTTCCAATTTTAAAGGTGTTGCAGACGACAATTTCAAGTTGATGAAATTTAAAAAAGTACCCATTTTGGGTTAGTTGACATTGTAGAAAATAAAAAAGTTGCTTTCCACAATGTTTTCTCAAGCTGCTGCCCTTTCTTGTCAAAGAATTAAAAGGCATCCCATTTCCAAACAACAAAATTTTAGATGAATCCAAATTGAATGAAGCTGATAAAATGGATGCAATGAAAAGGATTTGTGTACAATTAAGTACAAAAAATATTGAGGCAAAAGGTGAAAATGCTGGTTATCAGCATTGTCTTCTTTTGCTTCAATGTTTTCTAATGCTTAAACTCTTGAGTCTAAGGTGCATCAACAGATGTCGCTATTGAGGAAAGTGTCTTTCTTTGTTTAATTGATCTAAACCAGAGCTACAGATTGTCTTTTTTCCAAACTGATAGTGAACAAATTCCATGAATTGAATGGGTTTTTAGCTCGACTTTTCGAAGAAAATGAGAGCTTATACTGTCACCCTAGCGTCAGCGTTGGCGTTGCAACAAAGGTTAAAGTTTTTTCAAACATCAATGACTTCCATACTATCAAAGGGATTCAACCCAAACTTGGAATACTTATTCACCATCACACCCTCTACCTTACTACCAGGGCCCATGACCCTGGCTCCACTATATTTGGAATTATGCCCCATTTATACTACAGTGATTTATTTACCTGCGCATCCTGCTACATTTACTCATAATTTGGTCTCTGGGATGCAAAGTTTTAATTCTAGCGAGTCCCAGGATGCAACAATTTTTACAGATTTCCTATTAAAAATAGTGTATTGGACTCACTAAGCTAGTAGCTGGACTCATTAATATGGAATCCAGCGAGTCCTCAGGACTCACAGTCTTAAAATTGTAAAAAAATCACTGATACTAAGCAACTTAGAAAGTCGAGCCCTCTGTCTTCGGACAGCTCTTGTTTTGCCATTACTGTGTGTTGAAAGATAGTTTCCCAACTGGCTCCTGCTTTATAAAGTTTGTCAAAAATCTCCTCAACTGTGAATGTATTAGACATTCCAGATCTGTCTTCCATTATAAACGTTATAACGACACCTCAACTAGGTAAGGTTTGCATTTCAGATACACTGGATTCATGTCTGTTTGAAGAAGAAGGTAAAGTTACAGTCGAGAATGTTTTTGATTTAACTGTATGCATTATTGACCTAGGAAAGTGTCAAGCCAAATGATTTTTAAACCAAGTCTACACCATATGAAATCCATGTGATATGCATATTTTTTACATATTATCATAACTATTGGGGGTGGTGGAAAGAATCATGTTTTTCTAACTGGTAATGTGTCCATATAAGATTGGATACATCATTGAATGTTTACAATGTCTCGCAAAATATTCTGACATTGCGAAATTCCATTAGGGGTTGACTTCCCTAACACGCAGACTATTCTGATCTTCATTTTCTCAAATATTTTCTTAAATTTTCTCTGCTAGTACTAAAAACAAATTTCAAGGTTTGTTTGAGAAAGTGTTTTAAAGACATTAATTGCATATAAACCCCATTTAGCTTGACACAAGATAATGGGTATGATTTTAAGTTTTAAAGCATAAGATAAGATGGGGTGACAGTAGTTTAACCCATTACCAAACGGCAAACTTTTAGGCTGGTCCAAATTCAAAGATGTTGCAGACGACAATTTCAAGTGAATGAAATTTTGCATTTTTTGGTCTTTTTACGTAGAAAGCATTGTGGGAAATGAAGAAATTGCTTGTCACAAGCAATTTCTTCATTTTCCCAGATGTTTTCCAAAGCCATTACCTTGTGGGGAGTCAAAAGGAGTCACTGTGTGGTAATGGGTTTTACCCTGATAAAGAATTAGGGTTTTGTGATTTCAAAATTGTTCTGAGGACAATATAAAGTAAATGAAATTTTAATATTTTTCTTCTTTCTTGGTAGAAAACATTTTGGGAAATGATGATTGCTTTTCACAAGCAATATCTTCATTTTCCACAATGTTTTCAAAACCTTTAATCTTGTGAGGCATCAAAAATCATCATGGTCATTTCTTTGTTTGAGACCATTCTATTCCAATGAGTACTCTGTCTCACACAATAGCCTAGGTTTTCAATAATGAGTGGAATTATGGAATATTGATTAAAATACTTGTTACCCCATCTTATCTAGAGCTAAAGCTCATGATGAATAACCTGGCAGAGCATCTCTATCTATAAGCTAGAGATGCTATGCCAGGTCATTTATCATGAACTATTCTGGTATTTGTTTATGAATTTGATAAATTATGTTAGTGTCATAACAGCCTGTTTGATTTGCATGTTTAGAATAGATAGTGTGGAATGAGTTTAAACCATTACATGTGAAAGATTTTTCAGATATAATGTGGAATTTAACCTTTTTTGGACAAGAGAATCAAGTCTAGTTGAATTGGGAGTAAAATAGATGATTGATCCCTACCAATGTTTTGAAAGAGCCTATAAACAGTTTACAGTGTTTTTTTCTCCTTCTTTGCATGGGTCCGTAAAATGGGCCTATTCCCAATGTCAAAAAGGGTCATTTTTTTCCAAAATATGAAAAGAAAATTCCCAATTCAAAAGTTTAAAGAAAAGTTTTTTAAAGAAAACTTGCTGCAATCCCTTTCATATGTTGAGCTAAGATTTAACTGGAATTCCTTTCTGTTCATTTAGCTATACTGAATTACATGTAGGACTTAAGTTTTTTGCATTTTTTTAATGACAATATTTTTACCAATTTTTGAGAAAATGACACATTTTTCCCAATTATAAGGCTGGTTTCGGACCAATAATTAATTTCTTTTTTACAAGTTTAAATAAAAAGTTGTCATTTAAGTTCTACAAATTCACGATTTAATTTAAGATGAATGTTTTGTTGTGGAACAGCATCTTGATTTTGAAATTTCATTGGGACCTTGTTTTACTGACAAACTGAAGGACATTTTTTTGAAAAATAGTAAATTATGAAAAAAAAACAAACATCTTAGTGAAAACGAGAAATATGGCTGGAGCGAATCAGATTGCTTGTGTAATTACCAGTATGTTCAAATAAGCAAAAATGTTCATAATTCTGTTTGTCTGTAAACCAGGACCCAGGTTTTATGGTGAAAGGAATGCATTGGATTAAGGATTCAGCTCTATAATGCATGTGGTATTTTTTTTCATTCATTCATATATCTTAAAAGTGCAAATTTATAAGCTTAAAGAATGTTCATAGTCACTACTTGTCTTGCAAAAGAGTCACTACTAGTAATGTATTTAACAAAATTTAAAAAATGACATGGTTAATCCTTTCCCAATTTCACAAGCAACAAAAAATTTTCATTTTGTATAGTACTACATGTACAGACATGATTCAGACAACATATAAATTGATGTGGAGATTAATTAAAGGATTTGTATGTATAATAGAGTGAAGCAAATATTGAGGCAAAAAGAGAAAATGCTGATGATCAGCATTTTCTCCTTTTGCCTCAATGATTTCCCAAGCCCTATTTATTTATAAGGAAATTGAAATTGAAAACCAGGTATTGTTTGGGATAGGGTTATTAGATCTTACTCCACTGATCGTCTATAAGCATGTCGAAAAGCAACCAGAAACTGAGACTACGATCTATTGATAGATGTTGTGTGTATAAACATATTTCCTGTTTTCCCTTCATTGTAAGAGTTTTGTCGAGTGTTCCTTAACCCATTACACATTATGAAATATTTAGAATATAGTTGCCGTTGATGGCTTTTGAAAATTGGAAGGTACAGCTCTAAATATGGAAACAGAAGGCATTTCATGAGTGCCAAAGGCACAAGTGGGTGGCAAAATGCAAGTGGTTATTGGGACCCCCTGTGGATCTGCACTAGCATACTATTATACTAGTGGAATTATGGGGATCTTTTTATTCCTGCAATATTTTCTGACTCTCTCTATAATGTCAAGACATGGTGTTTTAGGGGAAATAATTAATTCATTCTCCAAAACAAACAAGTTTGCAAATTGTTCAATTCTACTTCAGCTGCGGCTATTGCGCTGTTGGTAGCGCATCTGACTCTCACTTGAGAGGTCCTGGGTTCATTCCCAGGATGCTGCAAATGCCCTTTCTGACGAATTTGTCACCCACCAATGGTTTGATAATCATTAAATTATGTGGGTGAGCAGCTGGAGGCTCAGTAAGGATGCTTGTGTTAGCATTGGTATGAGAAACGACAGAAATCTATTGTTAGTTGCTCCAGCCAATGCAGTATGACTATTGGCAGTTGAAACAGGCGTTTCACCCCAATCAATCAATCTCAATTTCATTTGCAGACACCAGAAGGTGACTATGCAAATCTGGCCGATTTAGGACTCGGGGAACCCTCCCCGCCGCCGACGGACGGTTGTGAATATCAGAAGACGTTGTTGGACACGTGGGAAATGTACCTTGACCCTCACACAAACCGCATCTTCTACGTACACAAGGACACAAAAGAAGCGCAGTGGAAACCCCCGCGTGGACAGTTTCATCAACAAATGAAGCAACAGGTATTAACCCTTTGTTAACCCATTACCTGATGGCTAAACTTTGACGGGTCCAATTGCAAAGATGATGCCGACAAAGCAGTTAATTTAACTCTCTGTCATCTATGTAAGCAAAGGGACCGTTCTACCTCCACTTTATTCCTTACAAATGTTCGTAACCTGGAACAAAGTGCAGGTAGAACCCTTGGCTTACAAAAATGACTTTCTGTATGAAATTTCTCTTTGTAACTTTAAAAGATATTGAGGAAAAGGGAGTGAATACTAGTAATCAGTATTTTCTTCCCTTTCTTTAGTATTTTCCAAAGCTGTTTTGAACAATAAAGTGTCTGAAGTCTCTGAAAAAGGGCACCGTTTGGGAATGGGATAACCTGTTGATAAATCAAAATGTTTTAGATCAGCCAAAGTTGAAAGTTGCTTCAGATTACAAATATGGTGTAATGAGATACAGAATTTGTCAAAATCATGGCATAGAAAATATGACAAAAAAGGCAAAAATGTTGGTTATCAGCATTTTACTTTTGCCATTATATTTTCCCAAGCTTATAGCTTGTAGCGTGAAGCAATAATACCAGTTGAGGATGTGTCTGCAAAAAAGTGAAAATGGTTGTTAGCAACTATTCATTTGACATTTCAAAATTTCAATATAGATCTATCTTTGTTCTAAAAGATTATCATTGTTTGGCTGAAAGGTCAGGAAAAGACCAATATGATCATAGATTATGATAATAGCACAAGGAAATGGTGAAAGCAAAGCAACCGAAAAGAGGAGGTAAAAGCGTTCTAAAATTTTTATTTCAAAGCCTAACCCTATGTTGTGGGTACACATTTGAATCGTCTTGAGACGAATCAAATGAGCACCCACAACATAGGGTTTGATGAACTATTAATGAACAATTAATGACATATTCCATTTTGAAAATCCATTACCCCTTCTAATCTGTAGCTCCATAAGAAAGGAAGAGGGAAATCTAAGTGATAAACATTTTTTTTCCTCGTTTGGAGAATTAGATACTAGTGATTACTATCCACATGGTAATTAATCCTTTTCTAAATAAGACATTGTTTTGACGCCCCTAAGAAAATAGGCGTTGGAAAAATTTGAGGCAAAAAAAGAAACTGCTGATAACCAGCAGTTTCTCCTTTTGTCTCAATATTTCCTACACAGTAACACTATTTTACAAATTATGTTATTTTTAACAGCTGTCTTGATCATCAGCTGCAGAATTGAAAGGCCTTTATATTTTTTTCTTTTGGGATAAGGTTTAATTTCAGGATTAATAGAATATTCCTTGTTCCTTTTCTATGTATTTTTATGCTCCCCGAAAAAATTTCGGGGGAGCATATAGTCGCCACGCTGTCCGTCCGTCCGTGTGTCCGTCCGTCCGTCTGTCCGTCCGTCCGTCCACAGCCATATCTCAGCAACCCTTGGACCAAATTCAATGAAACTTCACGTGTGAACTCCCTTGGTCAATACCTAGGGACCTTTTTCTCCGTTTGTAAATTTAAGGCTGCGTCACGGAAAAAGGGGCCTTAGTGTAAAAATTAGTTTTTTAGCTCACCTGAGCACAAAGTGCTCAAGGTGAGCTATTGTGGTCGCTTTTTGTCCGTCGTCCGTCCGTCCATCTGTCCGTCCGTCCGTCCGTTCACAATTTCTTTCAACATCTTCTCCTCCTAAACCATTGGACCAATTTTGACCAAACTTGGCAGGAATGTTCCTTGTGTGACACTTTCCAAAACTTGTTTGTGAATTTTTGATTTGTCAAAAAATGTGGGCGTGGCTGGGCGGGGCTTTATCAGACTTAGAGAAATCTTAATAAAATTCTTTAAAAATCCACCATTGGGCCAATTTGAACCAAACTCGGCAGGAATGTTCCTTGAGTCACTCTTTTCAAAATTTGTTCACAAATTTTTACATTTGTCAAAAAATGTTGGTGTGGCAGGGAGAAAGGGGCTTATCGGACTTAGAGAAATCATAATATAATTGTTTAAAAATCAACCATTTGGCCCAATTGAACCAAACTCGGCAAGAATGTTCCTTTAATCACTCTTTTCAAAATTTGTTCACAAATTTTTAGCTCCACTGGCCTTTCAGGCCAGCGGGCTATTGTCATGGCGGTGTGTCCGTCGTGCGTCCGTCCGTCCGTGCGTGCGTCCGTAAACTTTTTCTTTAAAAATCTTCTTCTCAAAAACTACTGGATGGATTTCAACCAAACTTCACAGGAATGATCCTTGGGTGACCCTCTCTCAGATTCCTTCAAAGAATATGGATTGAATCAGTATAACCTCAGTTATCTGCCCTTGAATGTCAAAAATAGCAGGTTTTGACTAGTTTTCTTCTAAAATCTACAAATATTGAACAATCAAGACAAAACTTTGACAGAATCATGCTGACTACAAGATCTTGCCTTGGTAAAATTTTTAGCTTGATCTGAATTTTACATCATGAGTTATGTGCCCTTGAAATTGACAAAATTGCCATTTTCAGTTGTATTTTGACTTTGTTTTCACTCCAGCAACTACAAATATTGACTAAACAATACAAAACTTTGACAGAATAATACTGACTATAAGATCTTGCCTTGGTAAAATTTTCAGCTTGATCTGAGTTTTACATCATGAGTTATGAGCCCTTGAAATTGCAAAAAATTGCCATTTTCGGCTCTATTTTGCTGGTTTTGACTTTATTTTTACTATAAAATCTATAAATATTAACCAATCAAGACAAAACTTGAGCAGAATATATATAAGCATTATATGCTGCCTGGGTGTAATTTTCAGCTTGATCGGAATCTTACATCATGAGTTATGTGCCCTTGAATTTGACAAAATTGCCATTTTCGACTTCGTTTTCACTCTAACAACCACAAATGTTAACCAATCAAGATGATACTTGGAAAGAATCTTGTTGACAACAAGGTCTTGCTTATGTGTAATTTTCAACATTATCACACTGTTACAATCTGAGTTATGTGCCCTTGAAATTGACAAAATTTCAGTTTTTCGACACTTTTTCCACTCTTGATGCCACAAATATTGACTAATATAGACAAAATTTGAATAGAATGATAGTGACCATAACATCTTGCATGTGTTTAATTTTCGATTTGATTTTAAATATACATACTGAATTATTTGTCTTTGAATTTGGCAAAATCACAGTTTTCAATTTTATTATCGCTCTAACATCCCTAAAATATTAGTCAATCATTTACTTTCTTTTTGCATTGACCACATGATTGCTGCTTTTGACTTTGTTTTTGCTGTAAGAACCATAAGTATTCAAAAATCTAATCAAAACTTGGATTTGATATTAAAAGAAATTCAGGACTGTGGAGCGACTCAAGACCTTCAGGTCTTTCTAGTTATATTTGTCAAAAAATGTGGGCGTGGCAGGGAGAAAGGGGCTTATTGGACTTAGAGAAATCATAAGAAAATTCTTTAAAAATCAACCATTGGGCCCAATTGAACCAAACTCGGTAGGAAAGTTCCTTGAGTCACTCTTTTCAAAATTTGTTCACAAATTTTCACATTTGTTAAAAAATGTTGGCATGGCAGGGAGAAAGGGGCTTATCGGACTAAGAGAAATCATAAGAAAATTCTTAAAAAATGAACCATTGGGCCCAATTGAATCAGAGTTTAGGGGAATGTTCCTTTAATCACTCTTTTCAAAATTTGTTCACAAATTTTTACATTTGTCAAAAAATGTGGGCGTGGCAGGGAGAAAGGGGCTTTTAAGACTTATAGAAATCTTAAGAAAATTCTTTAAAAATCAATCCTTTGGCCAATTTAAATCAAACATAGCAGGAAAGTTCCTTGAGTGACTCTACTCAAAATTTGTTCACAAATTTTTACATTTGTCAAAAAATGTGGGCGTGGTAGGGAGGAAGGGACTTATCAGACTTAGAGAAATCATAAGAAAATTCTTTAAAAATCAACCAAAAGGCCAATTTGAACCAAAACTGGCTGGAAAGGTCCTTAAGTTACTCATTTCAAAATTGTATCTTGAGTTTTTGATTTTATAAAATGTATATGGCTGTGGCAGGGTTGGGTAGATTTTGTGCATTGAAAATTATACTTTACTGCGGGTTGTCACAGAGATACTTAGTTTTCTTATAAACTGTTTGGCCTATAACCTCTAAACTGTGTAAGACTTCATGTCATGAATGGCTTTCAGAATACAAGAAATCATTACTATACATGGAAACTAAGCCCTATATTGTTGGTTCTACATTTACAAGCCAATTTTTAACCTTTTACTTTGGGAACCATACAAGCTGCAGATAAGAGGAGATGATAGCTTTTCAAAAATCAACATTTTGTTTCAATATTCATCAAACCCTATGAAATTGGTGATCATTTCAATCATCTGCTTGAAAAGATTAATACATTCTAATTTCTACATAGTGTTTAGATATGAATAATAAATTTAGAGTGCTATTTCTATTTCCCTTATCTATTTCTCTTATCTGTTGCTCTGACTGTCCCTATGTTTATCTTATGTAAACAAATAAGAAGGGATTAGCTTAGCTTATCAGATGTTGATCTTTCGCTATATTTTTTCCAATAACAGACCACATCTTGTAAGTTGTGCTTATAATTTGTTATAATGATATATCATAAATGATCAATCTCTAACAGATCAGTATGCTTTGAAAATTAGCCCTATGTTGTATATTGCGAAATCAAAAAAATAACCTCAACCATTGTGCTAATTCATACCCAACTTTACAGGATCGATTCGAACAAAATTATTCCCTAATTGTTTCCAAACAGAAAGCCCTTAGTTTGATGCCTTTGTATTTGACCTAATTGCCATTTTCACTCTTGTCATCTTGATTCAGGTGAGCGATTTAGGACCATCATGGTCCTCTTGTCTCTTATTTCTCTTCATCTAATGGGCAGAATTTAATGAAATTTTGTGCTCATGTAATAAATAGGATTTTCTAGACCATATTCTATAAATAATGTGTGTACAAAAAAGCTGTCATGGGAAAAGGGGGCTTAATGTATGATAGTTTTTATTTTGTGACAAACACTTATTCGGGGAGCATAATCCGTCTGTGACGGCTCTTGTTTTTCTTGTCGACAAATGTCAGCATGGTTGCAATATAGCGATAAATGAGAGATATAGCTTGAAATGAGCAATTTATGTTTGTTGTCAAACTATATTTCTATATAATAACATTCTCTCTAAACAACTTAATTACCATTTCTCAATGAACTTACTGTGATGAACTTGCCCAATTGATTTTATTTGAAATCTACTGCAGACAACTAATAGGCAAAAATAACTGTGGAATTGAGTACATAATAGGAACATTGATAGAAAAGAAGAAAATGCTGATCATCAGCATTTTTTTCTTTTCCTTCGTTGTTTTTTGATCCTCTCTCCTTTGAAATCCAGTCTTGTTTGAGAAAAGATTTAAAATACTGACTTTACTACTGCCATTGATTAGCTTTTTACCTGGGCAAAAGAAGTAATTTGAGTTAAGTGATGTTGAATTAACTAAAAAGGGAGTGTGAACAATACAAACATTGTTGCTTACATTCAAAATGTTGTCACTATAGCTTGAACAAGCTGTAGTTACGACAGTTTTGAACACAGTCGACAATAGGTTGGTTATTTTCAAAATATTATAACTACAGCTTGATTTTAAAAGCTTTAGTTATTGCATTTTCAAACATAGCAAACATTATACATGTACAAAATTGTATTTAGAGATCAAGGTCAAGGTCATCAGGGGAATACGAAGACGTGGAGAATGTGACCCCTATCGTCATGCCGATACGGGGTAAAAGTAGGTCAGTAGACTACGGTGTTCCGCGTGTGCCATCGTTGAAGGTGGATATTCCATTCGGGTGGCAACACTCAATCAATGAGCTTGGGGAAGATGTTTATAAAGACGTGGAAAATGAGGAAGAGGTCTGTAAAACTGTCTTGGAATGGGAAAATGTTCTGCCTGAATTCTTCTTGGTTTATGAAATGTTCTGTCTAAC
This sequence comes from Fragum sueziense, assembly GCA_963680895.1. Lineage (NCBI taxonomy): Eukaryota > Metazoa > Mollusca > Bivalvia > Cardiida > Cardiidae > Fragum > Fragum sueziense. Next base: position 30,380,622 of record OY804606.1, on the reverse strand, counting down.
AATTTTCGCGGTAGGGAATCATGTGGTACAACAATTGCAGATTGCAGAAAATGTTTAATAATTCTTGTGATATATGTGACCAATTTTACAATTGTTTGAACCAGAGAAGACAGAAATATGTCAGGGATTCAGCAGACAAAAAGTTATTGACAACCAACTAAAATTTTACTTGGTTCTTATCATTCACTTTTTATTAGCCGATTTTAAAGCATCTATGATCTTCCATATCCAGCGAATTCCTCGCCTTTTTCCATTGTCTCTGTTTCAAATTGAATTCAAATTTTCTCACATATTGACAGAATTATTGAAAATTTTCTGAAATTGTTGTATCATGATTCCTGGCCATGATTTTTCAAGCTTTCTTTAAAAGGGAAACTGTTCTTATTACACGTGGACTGGACTTTCATCAATGCTTTTAATACTCTTTCAATCATAAGTGTCTTGAAATGGAATGGTGTAATTGTCTCCAATTCTTATTGGTCTATGCTGATGTTTAGTTCTTTATCAGTCTGAAAGATATGTTCTGGTAGCTGTTATTCTTTTCATTTTAATTAACCATCTCCAAATCTTCGAGACTATCTGTTGTATATTGACATGAGGAGCACATGCAGAGTACAAAGTTGCTTATGGAAATTATCAACTCTGCATTACAGTTTACAATAATTTATTGCTGGCAAGTGCTGATCATCCTTGTCACAATTATTCATTGCATATTCGTTAGGTTCAGGTGAAGTTTTCTACCTTTAAACTGGACTGCTGTTCTTCTGGATGCCTTTTATTTTCATGTTTTTAGCTCACCTGAGCACGAAGTGCTCAAGGTGAGCTATTGTGATCGCTTTTTGTCCGTCGTCCGTCCGTCTGTCCGTCTGTCCGTCTGTCAGTCTGTCCGTCTGTCCGTCTGTCCACAATTTGGTGTTTACATTCTAGCATCCACAAATATTAGTCAATCTTGACCAAACTTTGTCAAAACAAGTATGGTCATAAGTTCTCGGATGAGTTTGATTATGGGCTAGATCGGACCAGAAAGTGTGGAGTTATCTGCCCCTGAATGACGAAAAATGCTGTTTTTAACTTTGTTTACACTCTAGCATCTACAATTATTGCCCAATCAATACAAAACTTGGATATAATATTGGAGACTATAGGATCTTGGATGAGTTCGATTTTCAGTCAGATCAGGCGAAAAAGGCAAAAGTTATGTGCCCTTGAATTTGTCTAAATTGCCGTTTTCGACCGTTTTCGACCTTGTTTACACTCTAGAATCTACAATTATTGACCAATCAAGACAAATCTTGAACACAATGTTGGAGACCATAAGATCTCGGATGACTTTAATTTTCAGTCTGATTAGACGAGAAAGTCGAGAGTTATGTGCCCTTGAATTTGACAAAATTGTCGTTTTTGACTGTTTTCGACCTTGTTTACACTCTAGAATCTACAATTATTGACCAATCAAGACAAATCTTGGACACAATGTTTTAGACCATAAGATCTTGGATGAGTTTGAATTTCAGTGTGATATGACAAAAAAGACTAGAGTTATGTGCCCTTGAATTTGATAAAATTGTCATTTTCGGCTGTTTTCGACATTGTTTATACTTTAGAATCTACATTTATTAATCTATCAAGACAAAACTTGGACACAATGTTGGAGATCATAAGATCTCGGATGAGTTGAATTTTCAATCTGATAAGACAAGAAAGTCGAGACTTATGTGCCCTTGAATTTGACAAAATTGTCGTTTTTGACTGTTTTCGACCTTGTTTACACTCTAGAATTTTCAATTATTGACCAATCAAGACAAATCTTGGACAAAATGTTGGAGACCATAAGATCTTGGATGAGTTTGATTTTCAGTGTGATCTGACCAGAAAGACGAGAGTTATGTGCCCTTGAATTTGATAAAATTATCATTTTCGGCTGTTTTCGACCTTGTTTACACTCTAGAATCTACAGTTATCAATTAATCAAGACAAAACTTGGACACAATGTTTGGGACCATAATATGTCGGATGAGTTTGATTTTCAGTCTGATCCGATCAGAAAGTTGAGAGTTATGTGCCCTTGAATTTAACAAAATAGCCGTTTCTGGCTGTTTTTCGATCTTGAATCTTCAATTATTGACCAATCAAGACAAATCTTGGACACTATGTTGGAGACCATAATATCTTGGATGAGGTAGATTTTCAGTCTGATGTGATCAGAAAGTCGAGAATTGTGTGCCCTTGAATTTGAAAAAATTACCGTTTTTGGCTGTTTTTGACCTTGTTTATACTCTAGAATCTGTGATCTGGACACAATGTTTGGCATCATAAGATCTCAGATGAGTTTGATTTTCACAAAGTTATTGACTATAAGTTAGTTTTCAGTCTTATAGTCATAAATGTTTATTGAATTGAACAAAAGTGTTGCTCATATCATTTTGGTTCAGGTGAGCGATATAGGACCATCATGGTCCTCTTGTTCAGTAATACCTTGGACAATGTCTTTAACTTCTCTAATGTTCTTTGCTTCTGAATGTCATGAACTCATTTCGCGTTTGATACTGATATAAATGATAAAATGTTCGACTCCTCAGATTTGAAAACTGCTGCAAACAACATAATTGATGATGACAAAGATAGGATTTGTGTACAATATAGGGAAGAAATATTGAGACTAAAGGTGAAAATACTGATAATTAGCATTTTTTCCTTTTACTTCAATGTTTTCCTAAGCCTTTCAAATAGGGATGTCAAAAGCTGGTTAATTTACTGACTGTATCACTTTCATGCTAAAGATTGCATTCCTGACTGTCTCATTCATGACTTTTTGTATCAGGCCCTGGTTTCTCGAAAAAACTTAAGTACATACTCATGAGTACATGCTCAACTTCAATGGAATACTCCCCAACGTTGAAGGATACTCCATTGAAGTTCATGTGGATTTCGTGTGATTTGGTGCTCAGATTTTAGTCTGAGAATGTACTTAAATTTTTTCGAGAAACAGGGGCCTGGCCCTGAACTCGAAAAAACTTGCTTAACTTCAATGGAATACTCTCCAACATTGAAGGGTATTCGATTGAAGTTCATGTGAATTCGTGTGATTTGAGTACGGTGCTCAGATTGAGTTTGAGAACGTACTTAAGTTTTGTCGAGAAACTGGGGTCAGGACTCTTTTCTCTATCAACACCATGGAATTTGGACTGTTTTTGAATGCTTTGAAAGGAATTTGATAGCTTGTAATCAGTTTCCTTGATTTCATACTCCTGCAAGTCTTGTACTGTTGTGTATATCAAATTCTGTAGATAAATTTGATTTCTATCTGCTGTTGAATATTTTTAAGTCAACATCTTTTATAGACACATTTGCTAAAGTTGTTTCATATAATTTTATTGATGGCAATCGTTTTCTAGTTATATATATATATATATAAAAATACCTGTTTATCAGTGTATCAATTTGATTCCAAACTAATTACATGTATGTGTGTAAATTTTAAACTTTTCTTTTTTCATGGAAGGACAAACATTGTGTTCTAATGGCAATTCTGCAAGGAAAATTTTGAATAGAATTACATGTATATATGAATAGCTTAAGCTAATTTAGTCTTAAAGTATAATCAAAGATAGATAGAAAAGGCTTGGCAAAACATTTAGGCAAAAGAAGAAATGCTGATAACCAGCATTTTCTCCTTTTTCCTCAATAAGTCTATCTTTTTCAAGACCCATTTTGTCGTCGTTGACAGAATTCAAATCAGACCATCCCAATTTTTTGCCATTTGAGATTGAGTAATCTACGGCAGAAAGATGTCTTAGCATGATGAAAACTTATTCTTTGTGCAGATGAATTTTCACAGAAATAGTTTTGTGTTAGATAGATATAGAAAGGGCCCAATGAATTTACATTCATAATATCTATTATCAATTTTATTAAAGTGGATAAGAACCAAGGACTCATATGGAAGGGACTATTACTACAGATGCCATAGTGGAATAGGCGAGTCAGTTTGGGAGCTGCCATTGGTGGGTGCTAAAAGCATGCAACTCCACTTTGATGGGTTGATGCGAAACTAATGCAAAGTATTTGTAACTTATTCTTGCAATAGTTTCATACAAGCCCTCTACTCATGCAATAATGACGTAAACTGTACTACAAAATTATCTGTTCTTTTTGTACCATCTGTACCATTTTCTAATCTATAGCACTACTTGTTCAAACCTATGGCTCCAAACTTTCCAAAAATGTGGAGACATTTTCCAGTTGCTGTTTTATGATAAGTTAATTGTCCAAAGATATTGTGCAATAATCTGAAGGATATATTGAAGTGAAGCATCGAATTGGCATTTGGAGAAGAAAATTGGCTGTTAATTTATACATTGCATGCATTTCACTCATCCACTCATATACAATTTATATATTTCTCACCTTAAAGGGTTAGTCCGGAAAGTCTTGTAATTGTTTTTACTTGGAAATGCAAAGTATGCTATCTCATGTGTCACATGACAAGATTCATGTATCCTATTGTCATAATTTTATGCAGCAAAAGATATATGTCGGTATAGTTTTGGTTTGCTGTCTCGAAATACTACATTTCACAATAAATGTAGGAGACAGGCAAGTGTCTATTTGGTTTGCTGCCTCAAAATAGTCAAACACAACTTTTCACATGCTAATTCATTTCAGCATTAGAAATCTTGTAGGTCACCTTACAAGGATTCTTCTGAAATTATATCTTCAACTCTTATTGTATTTAAAGCATGTGACTATTCAATTCTCTATAGAATAATTTGAAGCTGTTTTGGCAAAGCATAATTAAACCTTTTACATAAAAATATCATTTGCAAATAATAGTAATGAAAACATTATGGGCGAAGAAGAAATTGTAGACTTGTCCACATTAAAAAATGTTGCTGATGACATTTTCAAGTGAATTGAATAGTTGGATCTTTGGTCTTTTATTGTAGAAAACATTGGCTCCACAATATTTGCCAAAACCTTATCTTGTGAGGTGTCAAAATGGGCCCGTGTGTGGGAATGTGTTAAATGGTTTTGAATTGGTAGATTATTGAGAAATGCAGTAAAGCTGCAGAAGGTGTAATTGATTAAGAGAAATTCAATAAAGTGTGAAATGGATATTACAACAGCTTATATTGATCCTGTTATGTTCCAGTCTCAATTTCGTAGAATTGACAATAGTCATGATGGGTAGAACTATATTTAAGGCCTGTGGAGCTATTCAAGTCCTTTGGGGCTTTCTAATAAATAGGAAGATTATTGGTAAATGCAGGAGAGATGCAAGATATAATTGATAAAGAGAAAGTCAACAAAGTGTGAAATGGATATATCACAACAGCTTATATTGATCTATTTGTTGGTCTTATCTCAAAGTTCTTAGAGTTGACAAATTTCATGACATGTAGATTATAAATGTTTGAACGTTTGTATACTCCGTAAATATTGACCTGAACCTGTTGAATATGTAATGAGTAACTGTGATGCGAAATAATCAATACTCGCCAGCACTCCTCACTGTCGAGCTGAGTCAATAGTTTCCATAAGCATTGGAACTTTGTATTCTGCACGTGCTCCTCGTGTCAATATACGTTGAAGAGTGATTATTTCGCATCACAGATACTCATTACATATTCAAGAAGTTCAGGTCAATATTTACGGAGTATATGCGGCTGTCAGTGGAATGTCCTCATGTTTCTTAGAGTTTAACCCATCCCCAAACAAGACCTGGTTTTGATGTCCTTAATAGAAATGGCTTGGGAAAATATTGAGACAAAAGAAGAAACTGCTGATAACCACCGCCTCAAAATTTTCTGTGCTATTTTTTTAAGAAATCGTATCTTTAATTTCATCCATTTTGTTGTCATCATCTTTCAAATTGGACCACCCAGTCCCTAAAATTTGTCCTTTGGGAAAGAGTTTAAAAGGTCATGACAGGCAGATATTTCTTTGAACTTTTGGATGTTATGTATCTTATCTGTTTGTCCATCTGGATGTCTTCCTTCCTAGAAAGTAGTTTTACTGCATGAATCTGTCCATTTTTAGCTCGACTTTTCGAAGAAAATGAGAGCTTATACTGTCACCCGGGCGTTGGCGTGGGCGTTGCAACAAAGGTTAAAGTTTTTTCAAACATCAATAACTTCCATACTATGAAAGGGATTCAACCCAAACTTGGAATACTTATTCACCATCACACCCTCTACCTTACTACCAGGGCCCATGACCACTATATTTGGAGTTATGCCCCCTTTATAATAAGCAACTTAGAAAGTCGAGCGTGCTGTCTTCGGACAGCTCTTGTGTTTGAAGCATTTTTTGCCATGATGTTGATTTGGGGTAAAATGACACGTATCGGACAGATCTAGTACACAATGACAAGTGTCAGAGTAATGTTTTGTGAAAAGTCTGAATTTGGACCAATTTAGTCTGTGGAAAAACTTTGTACAGAACTTTGAGAACATCATGAAATTGACATTCTGAGTGGAATGGCAATGTTTGATGAGCGAATGAATGGATGAATGGAGTGAGGGTTTGGAATGATTTTGTGTATCTAAAAAATCGATAACACGCCCATGATAACTGTTCAACCAATCAAACATGATCTTTAAATAGTAACAGCCCGATATTGGAAACTCACCAATATTATAGGTATGAAGGTTTATTGATAAAACACCCACGATAATATTTCGGCCAATGAAATGCCTTCTTTTTATAACAACCAATTAAAACAGTGAACGTTTATTGAGCGGTGTGAATGTTTTATGAGCGTTTTGAATGTTTTTGTGATCGGAATGAATGAACGCTGGAGTGGAATGATTTTGATCGGAATGGAATGGTAAAAATGTCAATTTCATGATGTTCTCAACTGTAATGCTTAAAACCTCATAGAAAGCTTTGAACTTATTTTTTCAGTAACATTCTTGAGTCAAAGGACAGTGGTGAAACATGCAGTATCAGAAAATGCTTTGATCCTAATATAATTTTAGAGCGGTTATAAGGTTGTTGTTTCCTTACATATTATGACGCAGCATTTCAGGAAGTACATTCACTAACAAAGATTGAGGGGAAGTGCAGATAATGTCCCAGCTTTTCAACAATAAAACTTGTAACTGCAGCTTGTTTTAAGCTGCAGTTACAAGTTTTTTGTTGAAAAGCAGCGATATGATGGCCAATTTATGCAGTGATATTGTTACTTTGTGACCACATTAGCGAAAGTGTTATAAGAATTCCTATATATTTACCATGCCCCTAAAACAGCCCTTCACGGTCATATTGCACAAACGGCTTTAAAGTGTCCGATGATTGGAAAAATTAAAGTCTTGTGTCGAAAGAACACCTTACTATTAACCAAATATCAAAGTTTCTACAATTTTCCAACATTAGAAGTGTTTTTATTTCGTCTTTTAACTTGGATATTTTGGTCTTTTCCGATCTTTGCCGAAGAAAATACGCTAAACTTCCGACTTGAAATTATGACGTCATACTGGCCACTGAATGACGTCATGGCGGGAAAAAAAGGGCAGTCATGGGTCATTTTCCGGAAAGTCTGAAATTTCTGAAAACTGTTAAATGTCCGGCTTTTCTGTCGTAAAGCGACTTCCCCAATTGATACTCAAAACACGGAATTCGTCCTCAGTAAATGTTAGAAAAAATGTTAAAACAGTCAAAGAATAGGTCGTAAGTGAATTAAGGAATGTGCCAAAGAACGGTTTAAGTTTGTCTATATTACTCTTACGATCGAGATATGGATAAAAACTTAGACTTCGCTATATGACAGAAAAGTCGAACACATTATCTTTGTCAGACACCTCATGCTCTACATTGGGGGCGGAGTCAAGCCATTGATGACGTCAATCCGTGGCAATTTTACGGAAATTGCCGATCTTTATTTTCTCGAAAATCAGTTTTTCAACGATGTAAAGAAAAGCAAATTAAACTTTTAAAACAACCGAGTTTGGCGGATCTTTTATAAAACACGTTAATTTAATGATTTTCTTCCAATATACGGTGCAATAAACTGCCAAGCTTGGTAGCCTTTAAATATTTTCACAAAAGAAAATTGGAGGAAATTTTTTTAAACCTTTTCTAAACAGCCCTTTACGATGATATTGCACAAACCGCTTTAAACATTTTCACAAAAGATCGAGATTGGAGATTTTTTTTAACATTTTCTAAGAAGATGTTATATTCTATATTTGTCCCTGTATGGAATGGTTGGGGGTATATTTTTTTACTCGTTCCATCTGTCTGTCCATCAGTCTGACTGTGTCTGTCGGCAAACTTAAAATTGGCCATTTCGGGGCATAATTATTTCGTGTTTCAAAAACACATTTTGTTTTAAAGAAAGGAAAAAAAAATGTGTAAGTTCATTGGAAAGGGTTTCTTTTTGTTTCTAAACTCATTGTTTGATAAACTTTCATTCATTCTTTACTTTCCTTAATTGTGTAGGAATAAGTATTTCGTCCACAAAAATGTAAGTAATATTAAATATTTTGCTAAAAATGAGATTTTTTAAACCATTTCAAATTGAAAGGAGTACCGAGTAAGACAATAAATAGAAAAGAGAAAAATATCTAACAAATGATTGCTTAGAAATCTTTGAAGGAGAAGAAAATTTAATTTGTTGCAAATGTGTTTCTAGACTAACTATAGGCTGGTAGGGTTGTCATTAAACTGGGTTGTGAATTTGAACTTAACCCTTTCGTTTGCAGAATTATTTCCCAGAAATGACTTTTTCCCTATTTCCAAGCACTTATAATGTATACAAATGCATAATAGATCGATTTTACTAGCAGAAAACCCATAAACCTATATATCATTGGAAAGGTTATTCAATTTTCTTTAACAATATGATGAGTAACTGATAGAAAATTTGCATCTCATCAAAATCTCGACCTCTAGCCCCATGACCCCTGTTAGGCCCCCTGCCGTGACCCCCGACCATCCCCACCCCTACGATTTGGGACTGGATTCGGTTGAGGGTTATCGGAATCACTATCAGGGTCACTATTCGAAGTCTCAGAAACATTTCTAATGTTCAAATCACCTTTTTACACCCAAAAAATCAGTGTAATCGCTATCATCATCGTCCGGCACTGACATGATGATTCGCCGGACCTCTTCTGCAGAATATTGAACCCTCCTGGCCATCGTTACAGCTCATAAAACCCCAAAAACTGCGCTTTCCTTCACATTTTACAAGAAGAATCATTATTGCGCAATATTTCAGCATGTAGCCGGTGTCATAATAACTTTAACAGTGTAAAAATTGCTTTTAAAAGCCCATGCCCCCCCTAAACAGTATAGGCGTTCCTGACCGCGCTTTAAAGCGCGCTTGCAAACGAAAGGGTTAAGCTATCCGACCCCTCAAACGCACCAAAGAACCAGAGTCAAAATTTGAAAAGTACAAATAATTCTAAACTGACTGTTACATTTCCATTCCAAATACAAACAAAAGCATTTTGTACGGTTTATAATTAGCTCACCTGAGCACAAAGTGCTCGAGGTGAGGTATTGTGATCGGTCTGTTGTCCGGTGTCTGTCTATCTGTCCATCTGTCTATCTGTCTATCTGTATGTACGTCAACTTTTCACAAAAAAATCTTCTCCTCCTAAAGTACTTGGCAGAATTCATTCATATTTCACACATATGATCTATGGGTCATGCTTTTTCAAAATACTTCAAAGAATTTGAATCGGGGCCATAATGGGGTCAAAAAGTAGGTCACTAGGTCAAATCTTCTTTCTGCTCTAGGGGCCACATTTATTGCTCAATCGTTGTGAAAATTGATCAGAATATTTGTCTTGATGATATTTAGGTCATGATAAAAAATAGGTCAAGTCAGGTCAAAAACTAGGTCACTAGGTCAAATATTGTAAAATCCATCTTTTTACACTGGAAGTACCAATTTTGGTCCAAACTTTGTAGAAATTGTCATGAATGTTTATTTTGATGATATCAAGGTCAAGTCAAGAAGTGGGTCATGCTACGTCATTAATTAGGTCAAGAGGTCAAATCTTACAAAATCCTTTCTTTTGCTCTGGAAGTGCCAATTCTCGTCTAAACTTTGTCAAAATTGTCCTCAATGTTTATTTTGATTATATCTATGAAATGGTCAAAAGTGGGTCATACAAGGTCAAAAACTAGGTCACAAGGTCAAATCTTTTAAAATCCTTCATTTTGTTCTGGACATGCCAGTTGTGGCCCAAACTTTCTCAAAATTGTCCTGAATGTTTATCTTGATGATATTTAGGTCATGTCAAGAAGTTGATCATTCCAGGTCATAAACTAGGTCATGAGGCCAAATCTTGTAAAATCCTCCCTTTTGCTAGATGGAAGTGCCAATTTTGGTCCAAACTTGTCAAAATTGTCCTAAATCTTTATCTTAATGATACCTTGGTCATGATCAACAGTGGGTCATGCAAGGTCAAAAACTAGGTCACAAGGTCAAATATTACAGAATCCTTCCTTTTGCTCTAGAGATGCCAATTTAGTCCCAAAACTTTGTCAAAACCATCCTTAATACTTATCTTGATATCTAGCTTATGTACAAAGTGTGGGTCATGTAAGGTCAAAAAGTAGGTCATTGGGTCAAATCTTGGTTTTGCTTTCAGAACGGAAATATATACTTAAACATTGTGAAAATTGTTCAGGATGTTTATCTTGACAAAATCTGGGTCATTTTAAAAGTGGGTCATGTGAGGTCAGAAACTAGGTCAATAGGTCAAATCTTAATTTTCCTGTAAGAACCAAAATATTTACTCAATCAAGGTGAAAGTTCAGAATGTTTATCCTGATGATACCTTTGTGATATGAATAGCAGGTCATTCGAGGTTAAAAACTAGGTCACTAGGTCAAATTTTGTTTTTGCCCTAAGTACCAAAATATTTACTTTATCATTGCGAAAATTGATCAGTATGTTTATCTTGATGATGTCTTAGTGATGTGAAAAATGGGTCATTCGAGGTCTAAAACTAGGTCACTAGGTCAAATCTTGTTTTTGCCCTAAGAACCAAAATATTTACTTTATCATTGCGAAAATGGATCAGAATGTTTATCTTAATGATATCTTAGTGATGTGAAATGTGGGCCATTCGAGGTCTAAAACTAGGTCACTAGGTCAAATCTTGTTTTTACTCTAGGAACCAAAATATTTACTTTGTCGTTGTGAAAAGTTTTCAGAATATTTATCTTGATGATATCTGGGTCATTTTAAAAGTGGGTCATGTGAGGTCAGAAACTAGGTCAATAGGTCAAATCTTGTTTTTCTGTAAGAACCAAAATATTTACTCAATCATTGTGAAAGTTCAGAATGTTAATCTTGGTGATATGAATAGCAGGTCATTCGAGGTTCAAAACTAGGTCACTAGGTCAAATTTTGTTTTTCCCCTGAGAACCAAAATATTTACTTTATCATTGCGAAAATTGTTCAGAATGTTTATCTTGATGATATCTTGGTGGTGTGAAAAGTGGGTCATGCAAGGTCTAAAACTAGGTCACTAGGTCAAATCCTGTTTTTGCTCTAGGAACAAAAACATCTACTTTTTCGTTGTGAAAATTGTTCAGAATATTTATCTTGATGATATCTGGGTCATTTTATAAGTGGATCATGTTAGGTCAGAAACTAGGTCAATAGGTCAAATCTTGTTTTTCCTCTTAGAACCAAAATATTTACTCAATCATTGTGAAAGTTCAGAATGTTAATCTTTATGATATCTTGGTGATATGGATAGCAGGTCATTCGAGGTTCAAAACTAGGTCACTAGGTCAAATATTGTTTTTGCCCTGAGAACCAAAATATTTACTTTATCATTGCTAAAATTGTTCAGAATGTTTATATTGATGATATCTTGGTGATGTGAAAAGTAGGTCATGCAAGGTCTAAAACTAGGTCACTAGGTCAAATCTTGTTTTTGCTCTAGAAACCAAAACATTTACTTTAACGTTGTGAAAATTGTTCAGAATATTTATCTTGATGATATCTGGTCAATGTAAAAAGGGGGCCATGTGAGGTCAAAAACAAGGTCACAGGTTCAAATCTTGTTGAACTGCATAATGATATCTGAATGATTGTGAAAATTGTCCAGAATGTTTATTTTGACGATATCTGGGGCATGTATATAGTAGGTCATTTGAGGTAAAAAACTAGGTCAAATTTTATTTTGCTCTAAAAAAATCAAAATATTTATTCATCATTGTGAAAATAGTTCAGAATTGCTTATCTTGATGATAAATGGGTCATGTAGAAAGTGGCTAATGTTAGGTCAAAAACTAGGTCAAAAGGTCAAATCTTGTGCTTGCTATAAAAACCTTAATATTTACCCATCATTGTGAAAATTGTTCAGAATGTTTATCTTGATAATATCTAGGTAATGTAAAAAGTGTGAGTTTGAAGTTTGCAAGATGTTTGTCTCAAAGTCCTCTCAGGTGAGCGATGCAGGGCCATCTTGGCCCTCTTGTATTGAATTAAGGTTTACGAACTGAGAATGAAAACAACACTTTCTAGCCTTACGAAATGCATCAAATTACACACACTTGTAAATACACTTCACCTTCACCAGGCCGTATTTCAAGATTATGCTTCAAAAAGGAAATAATTTACAAATATTATTTTACTCTTTATTCATATGCAAGGGAGGTAATTTTGAACGTTTTTGACAAATATTACCATAAGTATGCATTAATTCAAAATTCTAAACCATACAAAATGCTTATCTTTGTATTTGGAATGGAAATGTAACACAGTTTAGGAATTACTGGCACTTTTCAAATTTCGCCTCTTTCTCTGCATTTCATTCTCAGTTCGTAAACCTTAATACATACTTATGGAAATATTTGCCAAAAAGGTTCAAAATTACCTCCCTTGCATATGAATATAGAGTAAAATAATATTAGTAAATTATTTTCATCTTGAAGCATGATCTTGAAATCCTGCACGGTGAATTAACTTATGTGAAGTGTATTTACAAGTGTGTGTAGTTTGATGCATTTTGTATGGCTCATTGATGCCTTAATTGACATCCCACAAGAATAGGGTCTGGGACAACTTTGTTGAAAATGAAGGTTAATTGCTTGTGACAAGCAATTTCTTCATTTCTTACAATGTTTTTTGCACATGAAGACCAACAAATGAAAAAAAAATATTCATTTGAAATTGTCGTCTGCAACATGTTTGAATTTGGAACAGTCTAATTTGTTGCCATCTGCTGATGGGTTAAGGTATCCAACCCCTCAAAAGCACCAAAGAGCCAGAGGTGAAATTTGAAAAGTGTGAATAATTCCTAAATTGTGTTACATTTCCATTCCAAATACAAACATAAGCATTTTGCATGGTTTAGAATTTTTAATTCATGCATACTTATGGAAATATTTGACAAAAATGTTCAAAATTATCTCCCTTGCATATGAATATAGAGTAAAATAATATTTGTCAATTATTTTCTTCTTGAACCATAATCTTGAAATCCGGCACGGTGAATAAACTTATGTGAAGTGTATTTACAAGTGTGTGAAATTTGATGCATTTTGTACGGCTAGAAAGTGTAGATTTTTTCAGGGTCTGTAAACCTTAACTGGTATTTGGAAAATCAAATTCTGAAATCTTGATAAAATGCTTTGCGTGTATAACAATGTAATAAGACATGAAATAGCTAGTAGCTTAATTATGGTAGCTTGGTAATGGCAGTTCATTGTAATGTATGTTAATTGTATGTTTCTTTATCTTAACATCAAATGAATTGGTACATTAACCGATTACTGCAAAGTGACGCCTTTTGACCCCTTTCAAAAGTAAAGGCTTGGGAAAACATTGTGAAAAATGAAGAAATTGCTTATGACAAGCAATTTCTTCATTTTCCACAATGTTTTCTAACCCAAAATGGAAAGAATTTTAAAATTTCATGAACTTGAAATTGTTGTCTGCAACACCTTTCAAATTCGAATAGTCTAAAGATTTGACGTGTGGGTAAGGGTTAATGCCTTTTTAGGATGAAAGTTACTCCAGCATGTGTTTCATACTTCACTTTTCTTTTGAGTAAGACTAGTTTGTGTCGATTGACACCATAGCGCCGCTCTAGACAGTTGTTAGTGTGCTGGAACTTCAATCTTGGGGTCACAGGTTTGAACCCAAGCCAAAGAAAGTATCCTTTCAAACCTTTGGTGCTGGAATTTTAATCCTAGGGTCACAGGTTTATAGCCATAGCAAGTATAATCCTTGCCAGCCATTGTTTTCCATCAAAGTGGCCCGAGGGTTTACTCAACGGGAATTCTGTGCCTAATGTATGGTAATTTTAGGATTGTCAACATATCTGTCCATTACAAATTGTAAAATTACAAGGTCAATTTAGATTAGACCTTTTCAAGTTTAAGAATAACCATTTTCTGTCTTGAAATTCCAACTATTTTATTAGTTAAAACCATGCCATACTAGATCGCTATGACAGCTTATCACTTTTCTTGATATCAGCATTTTGTTACATACCACAAATTAGATGGTAATAAGCTGAATGTAGGTTATTTCAATAAAAAAAGTGAAGGAAATGTGGACTTTTTGGGGTTTTTGGTTCACAATTACATCTTGTTTTCATAGCTAAGATCTAAAAGTTATGATATGTTACTATAGGATGGGTATTGTTCTTGACATTCATATAAGTAGAAAAAGAAAGTATAGTAAACTTATTTACTGCCCACACACTGGACTCATTGATTTGAAAAAATAAGCTTCACTGGTGGTGAACTTGGCCAAAGCGTGGGACGTTTTTTTGCAATCATATTAAGTATTCTGTCAGTGTTGTTATAAAATATCGTAACTACGGCTTTGATAAAGCCGTAGTTACGAGATGTAGTTACGAGATTTTATAACAACACAGACGGTTTGTCAATACATATTGGTAAACCTGGTCTATTTTTAGAACAAATTCATTAACCTGGTCTATTTTTAGAACAAATTCATTGTTATTAGAAAAACTATCCAATCAGATCTTTAAACCCACATTTAAACGCAAAATATCTGTACCTTGTTGTAGCGAAAAACGTCACTCGCTTTGGCCGAGTTCACCACCAGTGAGCTTTGTGATTGGTTTGCTGTTTATGATTTCATGATAATCCTAATGAGACTTTCTTTCCTTGACCCTTGAAGAGACAGATTAGCAAAATTTTTAAGAAAAAGGAAAAAATGCTAATAATCAGTTAATCATATTTGATAATCTTTTCTTTCAACAGTTTATTCCAAATACATGTACATGTAGTCTCAATATGGTTTGGTATACAATTATGTTGTCTTGCAAAGGTTTAATCCATTACCAGATGGCAAAGTTTAAAGGGGGAATGGCACTTAAAATCATGCAAATTTTCTGAGAACTTGGTACAAAATAAATATGTATTATGAAAATATGGCCATTAAATTGCATCTATGCCAAATCTTAGCTTTCTATCTTGTGTATTGGCTAGGATGTCGATGGATTTAAAACCCCATATGTTCCATTATTGTAAATATTATCCCGGGGACAACAAATCATGGGGTTTTAAATCCGTCGACATCTAAGCCAATACACAAGTTAGAAAGCTAAGATTTGGCATATATGCAATTTAAAGACCATATATTTTAATAATATATATTTATTTTTTTGTACGAAGTTCTCGGAAAATTTGCAAGATGTTAAGTGTTATTCTGCCTTTAAGACTCATGGATAAATTATGTTCTTCTTTTGCCTAAATGTTTTCTGTGGTATACTATTCCGTAGAAACATCAATTTTGTCTTCCGCAGCAGCTTTCAAATTGTACCACTCTTATGTTTTGATGTTTTGGAGAGGGTTAAGAAAAGGGAAAGTGAATACTTGGAAAACGTAACAAGCACATGTTGAAACCCCTACTTGAGTATTTTCTATCAATGGTTTCCGTTATTGGATAAATATGTACTGATATAATCATATAGGTGGTTGTTTTCACATTGGAGTCTTGTTCACATTGATGTTGGTTGGTGAAAATAGTTGATATGTTTAAAATGTGTTTGTGGGAATATATTTATCCTGTTCAAAGTGACAAATTTCTGAAAGCAGTTGCAGACGAAAAAAGAAATTTTGATGTCACAAGTAGCCTAGGAAATGCTTATATATTTTGGCACAGAAAATATTGAGGGAAAAAGGAGAGATTGCTGCTTTGATATCAGAATTTTTTTCTTTTCACTGAATGTTTTTCTTAGTTTTTGCTTCTAGGAGTGTCAAAACCTTATCTGATTGGTGAAAAATGTTATAAAAGTGCAGTTTTCCATGGATTTTACTAATGATGATAATTTTGATTTAATTGGTAACTTATCTTAGTTTTTACAGACAATCTCACCTTGGATATGTTCAAAAACAATAAAAAATATAGCTGGAATCAGCTGTATTTTGATTTACTCTCGAGGTTTCAATTGATCCTTTCTCAAAGAGAGACATCCTTTGATAACCTGCGATTAGAAAGGATTAAGGAGACTTTGCAGATAAAGAAGAAATTGCTTTTACCTCAATATTCTTAAGAACGCAAATTAGAGTATCTTTATCAACACCCATGTTTTTCTGTCTGATGCAGCTTTGATTTGGGAACGCCCTAAATGCTATTTGTTAAAGTGTCATTTCAGAATTTTTTGTCATAAATTTTACTTTTATTCTTATCTGAGAGAGCATATTTCCTTATGAAAATTCTGAAAATTTCGAGCCAAAATATTGCGCCGTTTACGAGAAATTTATATTTTTGTGTTAAAATTGAACAAATTGTTGTGGACAACAGTTCGGATTTATATGCAATTTATCGATTATGTCTCAACTTTAAATGCGTGTTTCTCGCTTATTGGCAACAACTTCAAAAAACCAATAGTATTCATACTCATTAGAATAACCAATCTTGGCATCAAGACATACTTTAAAAAATTGAAATTGGAATGAAATGTCCCTTTAAAGAGTTAAGTTGCCAGTTAAATGTCAACATTTCGCATCAGTATATACCAGCATTTGCATAATGGTTACTTAATGAAGGCAATTTAAAGTTGAAGATTATCACAATTTTCAGCAAAGTTAATGTCAAACTTTTAAACTTTCCCTCATTTATGTCAAAATCTATAATCATTTGATAAGGACTTTTGTAGTTTGCTCTAAATTAAATGGTTAAAAAGCACTTTGCTTAATATACATGTATAAGACAAGAATACAGTCAATCTTGTATTAGGAGACCACCCTTGGGGAATTCCAAAAGCGGTCGCTTAACAAAACGGTCTCTGAATACAATGTCTAACTTTTCATGCGAGTTCTTCCTTGCACACAATGTTTATCCAACATTTCTACTTCTGGACAAGAGGGCTATTGAATAACGACCAACTGTATGAAAGATCAATTTATTGTTAAGTTAAAGGAAATATATCTCTGATTTAGGGAAAAATAGTTGATTTAGTCAACTTGTGAAAAGAAATGAAAGAATTAATGACATGCAAGATATTATTTCACCATCTCTGGGTGATTAATTTCAGTTTCATTTTCCCGATTTTTGGTAAACATTACAGTTCTATTTTCTTTTGTTTATTTATTTCAAAGGTGACTTGATTTATTTTGTTCTTAAATTTAATCGAACAAAAAATATTTTCACTTTAGATCTTCCTCTTTATATGGTTAAATAACGCATATTCGATAGGCCAGACTTTATTATTACCGATAAGACATGATCTCCCCGTGTTTTGCCATCCAATATTATTCTTAAATTCTGATCAAAGTATAAACAGATTATATGGGGAACATTATTCCAAATCAATTTCGGCAACCCAGATTGCATAACAAACAAAACGCAATCTGTCATTTCATTAAACAGTTTTGATTGACTTCACGGGTGACTAAATTGTTGTTAATTAGGGCAATTTCACAGCTTTCATATGGATTACATACGTTTGACACCTTTCCTAAATGATCAGTAATGTGGGACGGTCGCTTAAAATAACATTCCATTGTTTGAGGGCCCCAAAAATGCCGGTCGCTGGTCGCGTTAGGGGAAAAACGCTTAATGCAACAATTTAAAGAAGGAATTTCATCGGGAGGACCTGAGAGTGGTCGCTTCAAACAAAAAGTCGCTTAATGCACGTGGTCGCATGAGCAAGATTGACTGTATTTAGATGGGAAATTTTATTCTTAATTGTACTTTACTTCATGACAACTTTTAATCCTTTCCCAAACAAGACTTGGATTTGATGTCAGTAGAGGAGAGAGCTACATTGTACACAAATCAATTTTACTTTAGTTATTTGAATAACCTAAAATCCTGTCATTTAGGAAAATGTAAAGTAAAATTACATTGTAATTTAGGGAGATACAAGCCTGAAGCAAGTTAAGTTAATGATATATTGTAGTTAATTGAAACAGATCTTTAAGACTCAATTACAACTTAATCTTTGCTGACCAAACATTGAGGCAAATCGTGCAATTTTACACAAATATTTTCAAAATATGTTTTTATACTACTTATATTCCAGACATTAATTTTTGTCTTAGATTTAGCCTACAAAAATGTCTGTATATGGATAAACTATGAACTCTCTCTTAAAAATAAAAAAAAGATCTGTACTATTTTGAATTGGGTTGCAGAAGCAGTCCCAGAATGTTACTAAAAACAGAAAATTCATCAACAATACTTTTATGGTGGTGATCAAGCTCTATACTAGTCAGTATCTTCTGCATTCCCCCACATTGTTTCCAAGTAGTGCGACAGTTCAAAATTTGTCGTAGATTTGAACTATAGAATAGTAAGAATCTAAATTTTGCTGTTTGGTTAATGGTATCGTGTTAGTTATCGGATAATAAATGAGCATTAATTAAACAACAGCTTGTGAAAAGTGACTCAGTGTAATGTGAATTTATACCATTCATTATTCTCCTGACATTTTCATAATAACACCACTTCTTCATGTTTTCTAAAGGATTACAATCCATCATTAGATATATTCCGTTTTATTTCACCTTTCAGGGTGTGGATAAGCCCAGAGGTTATTCAACAAGTTTACTTTTTGATACCTTGGTTAACCCTTTCCCGAATGACAAAGTTTTAGGGTGGTTCACTTGAGAAACTGCCACAATTGACAAAATGGGTGTTATTAAAGATAGGATATGTGTAAAATAGGGAACAGAAAATATTGAGACAAAAGGAGAAACTGCTGGTTAGCAGCAGTTTCTTCTTTTGTTTCAATGTTTTCCGAAGCCTTTTCTATAAGGGACGTCAAAACTAGGTCTTGACATGAACACATTTAGAAATTGAAAGACTGAGCAATTGTAAAATGTGTTATTATTTAACCTCGTAACTACAGCTTGATTCAAGCTGTAGTTATAATGTTTTGCAATAACGCCGACGATTTACCGCTAATCAAAAAACCCTGGTTCTCCTCAAGCTTAAATGCAATAAACCGTTTACTAGGCTCCGCCCTGTCTCCAAAAGAAAACAGAATATATCTAACACTTTGTGCATCTTCAGGCGTCATCCATGATTACAGAAAATAATGAATGATACACTCATACTTTCCAGGTGTCATTTTCATCAATTTCCGTTAATACTGATGACATCAGAAGATGTGCAAAGTGTTTTGTAGTTAATGATGAGTTGTAATCCTTAAGATGATCAACAAATAGATTTGCCTATGAAAATAAAGTTGTCTTTGTGAAAGATTGGTTCAAACAATTGTATTGAAAGTGATATAAAAACAAAAACAAAATTAGTGGTATATCTGCCTTAAAATGATGACTGAATCAGTGGGGGTAGTTGTTAAGCTGCCCAATACAAATATTCCATGGATGCATATAGATGCCTCCCAACTACAGAGGCTAAAACCCTGCCCCCAGAATAAAACACAAAGTGTGGATCTAGATCAGCTCCATGAAGACTGGGATGAGCCTGTAGATCAGGTACAGTTATAATTCTTTTGTTTCTGAACAACTCTGTATTGCAGTATTATAATAATAATAATGATGACTGTTGGGGTAGTCGTTAAGCTGCCCAATACAAATATTCCATGGATGCATATTGATGCCTCCCAACTACAGAGGCTAAAACCCTGCCCCCAGAATAAAACACAAAGTGTGGATCTAGACCAGCTCCATGAAGACTGGGATGAGTCTTGTGATCAGGTACAGTTATAACTTTTGTTTCTTAACAACACTGTATTGCAGTATTATAATAATGATTACTGAATCAGTTGGAGTAGTTGTTAAGCTGCCCAATACAAATATTCCATGGATGCATATAGATGCCTCCCAACTACAGAGGCTAAAACCCTGCCCCCAGAATAAAACACAAAGTGTGGATCTAGATCAGCTCCATGAAGACTGGGATGAGGCTTATGATCAGGTATAGTTATAACTCTTTTGTTTCTTAACAACACTGTATTGCAGTATTATAATAATGATGACTGAATCAGTTGGGGTAGTTGTTAAGCTGCCCAATGCAAATATTCCATGGATGCATATAGATGCCTCCCAACTAGAGAGGCTAAAACCCCGGCCCCCAGAATAAAACACATAGTGTGGATCTAGATCGGCTCGATGAAGACTGGAATGAGTCTGTAGATCAGGTACAGTTATAATTCTTTTGTTTCTAAACAGCACTGTATTGCAGTATTATATAGAGGAAAATAATTGACCCGGCAGAGTGACCTTTACTGTACTCAAAAGTGGGAAAGTTTATTTCCAGTTTAGATGGGAATAGGCCTTCGTTAATTAACGTAAAAGCGTGCACTGTATCCGTTAGATCTATACAATATTGTTGCGCCATGTGAAAATAAGACTTTATAATTTAGTCAAATAAAATGTTAAGCTACTGTGGTCTATTTGGATTGAAATTTTCAGTAAAGCTAATTATTGAAATAGGCGTAATTTTTAAAAATAAAATGAAAATATTTAAATACAGTTCACATCCTGGTCATACCGTACAGATGGCACAGGCTGAGCAGGATCGGCATTTTTGCATAATTATTCAGTTATTATATACAAATTACCATTTTAAGATGAAGCGACAAATGAATGTATGCACGTGCAAATACTGTTAAGTCGTTGAATAATATGAGCATTAGCTGTAAATAGCGAAACATGCGAAGTGTTCAGCAAATCACGAGGGGTTCCAGCATACCTATCACCCCTGGACGATAAGTCTGTTGACCTTTCCGCTTGGTCTGCTCTGCCGGGTCAAATCTCGCCGTCAATAATAATGATGACTGAATCAGTTGGGGTAGTTGTTAAAGGGACATTTCATTCCAATTTCAATTTTTTAAAGTATGTATTGATGCCAAGATTGGTTATTCTAATGAGTATAAATACTATTAGTTTTTTAAGTTGTAGCCATGAAGCGAGAAACACGCATTTAAATTTGAGACATAATCGATAAATTGCATAGTATAAATCAGAACTGTTGTCCACAACAATTTGTTCAATTTCAACACAAAAATTTAAATTTCTCGTAAACGGCGCAATATTTTGGCTTGAAATTTTCAGAATTTTCATAAGGAAATATGCTCTTTCAGATGAAAATAAAGGTAAAATTTAGAACAAAAAAATTCTGAAATGTCACTTTAAGCTGCCCAATACAAATATTCCATGGATGCATATAGATGCCTCCCAACTACAGAGGCTAAAACCCCGTCCCCAGAATAAAACACAAAGTGTGGATCTAGATCAGCTCCATGAAGACTGGGATGAGTCTGTAGATCAGGTATAGTTTTAACTCTTTTGTTTCTTAACCCTTTCCCAAATGGCAAATTTTTAGGGAGATCCACATCAAAAACTGCCACAAGCGACAAAAGGGAAATTATTAAAGGTAGAATTTGTGTGAAATATGACAGAAAATATTGAGACAAAAGGAGAAACTGCTGGTTATAAGCAGTTTCTTCTTTTGTCTCGATATTTTCCATGCTAAATTATAAACAATATTGATTATTATAATAAATAAACAAAATGCAGAATTAAAAAAAAAACAACAAACGAACAAACAAACCCCCAACAACATTTCATAATGATGACTGAATCAGTTGGGGTAGTTGTTAAGCTGCCCAATACAAATATTCCATGGATGCATATAGATGCCTCCCAACTACAGAGACTAAAATCCCGTCCCCAGAATAAAACACAAAGTGTGGATCTAGATCAGCTCCATGAAGACTGGGATGAGTGTGTAGATCAGGTACAGTTTGAAGTCTTTTGTTTCTTAACAACACTGTATTGCAGTATTATAATAATGATGGCTGAATCAGTTGGGGTAGTTGTTAAGCTGCCCAATACAAATATTCCATGGATGCATATAGATGCCTCCAAACTACAGAGGCTAAAATCCCGCCCCCCAGAATAAAACACAAAGTGTGGATCTAGATCAGCTGGATAAAGGCTGGGATGAGTCTGTAGGTCTGGTACAGTTATAACTTTTGTTTCTGAGCAACTCTGTATTGCATCCTGGTCATACCGTACAGATGGCACAGGCTGAGCAGGATCGGCATTTTTGCATAATTATTCAGTTATTATATACAAATTACCATTTTAAGATGAAGCGACAAATGAATGTATGCACGTGCAAATACTGTTAAGTCGTTGAATAATATGAGCATTAGCTGTAAATAGCGAAACATGCGAAGTGTTCAGCAAATCACGAGGGGTTCCAGCATACCTATCACCCCTGGACGATAAGTCTGTTGACCTTTCCGCTTGGTCTGCTCTGCCGGGTCAAATCTCGCCGTCAATAATAATGATGACTGAATCAGTTGGGGTAGTTGTTAAAGGGACATTTCATTCCAATTTCAATTTTTTAAAGTATGTATTGATGCCAAGATTGGTTATTCTAATGAGTATAAATACTATTAGTTTTTTAAGTTGTAGCCATGAAGCGAGAAACATGCATTTAAATTTGAGACATAATCGATAAATTGCATAATATAAATCAGAACTGTTGTCCACAACAATTTGTTCAATTTCAACACAAAAATTTAGATTTCTCGTAAACGGCGCAATATTTTGGCTTGAAATTTTCAGAATTTTCATAAGGAAATATGCTCTTTCAGATGAAAATAAAGGTAAAATTTAGAACAAAAAAATTCTGAAATGTCACTTTAAGCTGCCCAATACAAATATTCCATGGATGCATATAGATGCCTCCCAACTACAGAGGCTAAAACCCCGTCCCCAGAATAAAACACAAAGTGTGGATCTAGATCAGCTCCATGAAGACTGGGATGAGTCTGTAGATCAGGTATAGTTTTAACTCTTTTGTTTCTTAACCCTTTCCCAAATGGCAAATTTTTAGGGAGATCCACATCAAAAACTGCCACAAGTGACAAAAGGGAAATTATTAAAGGTAGAATTTGTGTGAAATATGACAGAAAATATTGAGACAAAAGGAGAAACTGCTGGTTATAAGCAGTTTCTTCTTTTGTCTCAATATTTTCCATGCTAAATTATAAACAATATTGATTATTATAATAAATAAACAAAATGCAGAATTAAAAAAAAACAACAAACGAACAAACAAACCCCCAACAACATTTCATAATGATGACTGAATCAGTTGGGGTAGTTGTTAAGCTGCCCAATACAAATATTCCATGGATGCATATAGATGCCCCCCAACTACAGAGACTAAAATCCCGTCCCCAGAATAAAACACAAAGTGTGGATCTAGATCAGCTCCATGAAGACTGGGATGAGTGTGTAGATCAGGTACAGTTTGAAGTCTTTTGTTTCTTAACAACACTGTATTGCAGTATTATAATAATGATGGCTGAATCAGTTGGGGTAGTTGTTAAGCTGCCCAATACAAATATTCCATGGATGCATATAGATGCCTCCCAACTAGAGGCTAAAATCCCGCCCCCCAGAATAAAACACAAAGTGTGGATCTAGATCAGCTAGATTAAGACTGGGATGAGTCACATTATCAGGTATAGTATTGATCCTCTCCTAAACAAGACCAAGTTTTGATATGCTTCATAAATATGGCTTGGGATAACATTTAGGTTTTATATGCTGTTTTAACAAAGCTTGAGAAAACATTGAGGCAAAAGAAGAAAATGCTGATTACCAGCATTTTCTTCTTTTGTCTCAATATTTTCCATGCTAAATTATAAACAATGTTGATTAATAAACAAAATGCAGAATGAACAAACAAAATACAACTAAAAAACCACCATTTCATAATGATGACTGAATCAGTAGTGGTAGTTATTAAGCTGCCCAATACAAATATTCCATGGATGCATTTAGATGCCTGCCAACTACAGAGACTAAAACCCCGTCCCCAGAATAAAACACAAAGTGTGGATCTAGATCAGCTCAATGAAGACTGGGATGAGTCACATTATGAGGTATAGTTTTAACTCTGAAATGTCACTTTAAGCTGCCCAATACAAATATTCCATGGATGCATATAGATGCCTCCCAACTACAGAGACTAAAACCCCGCCCCAAGAATAAAACACAAAGTGTGGATCTAGATCGGCTCCATGAAGACTGGGATGAGTCTGTAGATCAGGTATAGTTTTAATAGCTCTTTCTTTAACAAGACCAGGCTTTGATATGCTTCATAAATATTGTTAGGAATAACATTTAGGTGTTATATTTGTATAAACAAGGCTTGGGGAAACATCGAGGCAAAAGAGAAAATGATGATTACCAGCGTTTTCTTCATTTCAGGATTTTAAATTTTGACTCTTCAACATTTTTAGCTCACCTGAGCACGAAGTGCTCAAGGTGAGCTATTGTGGTCGCTTTTTGTCCGTCGGTGTCTGTCCGTCTGTCCGTCTGTTCACATTTTGTTGTTACCACTCTAGCACCTACAAATATTGACCAATCTTAACCAAACTTGGTCAAAACATGTATGACCATAAGTTCTCGGATGAGTTCGATTTTGAGTCAGATTGGACCAGGAAGTCCAAAGTTATGTGCCCTTGAACGTCAAAAATGGCTAGTTTTGATTTTGTTACCACTCTAGCATCTACATATATTGACCAATCTTAACCAAACTTGGTCAAAACATGTATGACCATAAGTTCTCGGATGAGTTTGATTTTAGGTCAGATCGGATCAGGAAGTCTGGAGTTATGTGCCCTTGAATATCAAAAATAGATAGTTTTGACTTTGTTACCACTCTAGCATCTACAAATATTGACCAATCTTAACCAAACCTGGTCAAAACATGTATACAGTACAGCTCGCGCGTTTTTTGCCTAAAACGCTCGCCCACCGCGGTCAAAAAAAAAATTCGGGTGGAAAATCGCGGCGATTTGCCATCGCGGCCAGAGCGTTTTTCCACTCGAAATTTTCTTGCATCACCGCGATTCGCCGCGATGGGGGGGGAATCGCGGCGATCGCCGCGTTCGGATGGAAATGCCAGGTACGGCCAATATTATCCTACAGCGCTCAGTATTAAATGTGTTTTTGTTAAGTTTATATTATTTCATCCTGAGTGTGTTTTTAAATTGATTTACAGAACTATTTCAGAAATAAAGAGAATGTTATATTAAATACAAACGTTTTCTATAAAGTTCTATGAAGTCCGGTAATAACACATCGTTTTTGTAAATTAAAATATATAGTTATAGGTTATTATATAATATAGAACAGGTTATTTCCGCTTCTTTGTACATTGTATTATGCTTTGTTATGCTTGATTTAATTCAATTAACTGTTTATATAATATTCTGTTTTTTGCAGATACATGTACGTGAAATCGTAAACTGCATGTTGGCTTCCCGGTCATAAATACGAAGAGTTTCTCTGTTTGAATTACATATCAAAGTAATGCGTATAATTTGACTACTTTTCAGTTTACAAAATAAACCAGTAAACCTGCGACTGGCATTTAAGGTTTATTTTTACCATGTTGGAACTTGCATGCATGTTAAAAGAAACACCGATATTTTATGCATGACGCTACATTCTTAGTTACGCCATTTCCAAAATTGCTACGATTTGGCACGTCCTATTAAAAATCTACTCATACGATAAGTTGGATATTGCTGAAAATAGGATTGTGAAGGATATATTACAACAATAGGAACTAGATAATGAGACACAAGAAGACCAGGGTAGTAATCAGTATGTTCTTCTTTTATCTTAATATTCTCAAATCATTTCTACGATAGCCCTTCACTCTCTTTCGAGGGGAAGAATATCCGGGGATCCAATAACAAAGCTGAGCACTGCAGAAAACAGATCAGAAAATATCGATAAAAATTGTCTACAATATACAGGTAGCATAGAAAATATTGCGGTAGCAGGGGAAATGCTGATCATCAGTATTTCTTCTTTTGTCTCAATTTGTTCTCAAGCCTTGTGTATGTATGTGTTATTAGCTCACCTGAGCACGAAGTGCTCAAGGTGAGCTATTGTGGTCACTTTTTGTCCGTCGTCCGTCTGTCCGTCTGTCCGTCTGTCCGTCCGTCCGTCCACAATTTCGTGTTAACACTCTAGCATCTACAAATATAAGCCAATCTTGACCAAACTAGGTCAAAACATGTATGACCATAAGATCTCGGATGAGTTCGATTATGGGTCAGATCGAACCAGAAAGTCCGGAGTTATCTGCCCTTGAATGCGAAAAATAGCTAGTTTTGACATTATTTACACTCTAGTATCTACAATTATTGATCAATCAAGACAAAACTTTGACACAATGTTGGTGACCATAAGATCTCGAATGAGTTTGATTTTCAGTCAGATCGGATTAGAAGGTCTTGAGTTATGTGCCCTTGAAATTGAAAAAATTGCCATTTTCGACCTTTTTCAACTTTGTTTTCACTCTAACATCTACAAATATTGACCAATCAAGACAAAACTTTGAGACAATGTTAGGGACCATAAGATCTTGCATGAGTTTGATTTTCAGATTGATCAGATCAATAAGTCATGAGTTATACGCCCTTGAATTTGAAAAAAATCCCATTTTTGAATGTTTTTGACTTTGTTTACACTCTAGAATCTACAATTATTGACTAATCTAGACAAAACTTTGACACAATGTTAAGAACTATACAATCTCAAGTGAGTCCGACTTTCAGATTGATCGGATAAAAAATTCCTGAGTTATATGCCCTTGAATTTGACAAAATTGACATTTTCTACTGATATCGACTTTGTTTACACTTAGATAACATCTACAAATATTGACCAATCAAGACAAAACCTGGTCACAATGTTAGGGACTATAAGATCATGTATGAGTTTTGTTTTCAGATTGATCAGATCAAAAGGTCATGAGTTATACGCCCTTGAATTTGACAAAATTCCCATTTTTGAATGTTTTTGACTTTGTTTACACTCTAGAATCTACAATTATTGACCTATTAAGACGAAACTTTGACACAATGTTGGTGACCATAATTTCTTGGATGAGCTTGAACTTCAGTCTTGTCAGACTAGAAAGTCATGAGTTATATGCCCTTGAATTTGACAAAATTGATGTTTTCGATTGTTTCTGACTTTGTTTACTCTTTAGCATCTACAATTGTTGACCAATCAAGACGAAATGGACACAATGTTGCTGAACATAAGATCTTGCACCAGTTTGAATTAGCTCAATTAGAGTAGAGTTTGCTGAGCCCGTCAAATTGACAAATTTGCCGTTTTTGACTGTTTTTACTCTAACAACCACAAATAGCGACAAACTGAGACAGAATTTGGACACAGTGTTGTTGACCATAAGTTTGTTTTCAGTCTTAAAGTCACAAGTAATTGATTTGAACAAATCTGTGGCTCATATAATCTTGGTTCAGGTGAGCGATATAGGACCATCATGGTCCTCTTGTTCTATAATTGCATGCGCTTCCAAAAAAACTAATTTTGTGCAATCATCACTGCACAAAGTATCTGCAATTATTTTGTAATCTATATGCATGAAGGCCGTGTAGCAAAGATAAAAGAAAAATAACTTCGAATACGTTGAAAAGAAGGCAAAAGGGTCATTTTTCTGTTGAAGTAGAAGAAGAATCCACAAACCCATTCAAAATTAACAAAAATCAAATCTGCAAAGGCATTCTTATCTTATCAAAACCTAATATATAATTATATAAAACCCAATAATTACTATAAATCAGCCAGAAAATACAGGCTTACCTGTCCGCGCGAATCGCGGCGATCCCCGCGATTTCGGGTGGTAAAACACGCTCGCCGCAACCACCACGTTTTTCCACCCGAAACCACCGGAAATTCAATCGCGGCGATGCACCGAAATAGGCAAAAAACGCGTGAGCTGTACTGTAACAATAAGTTCTTGGATGAGTTCAATTTGGGGTCAGATCGGATAAGGAAGTCAGGAGTTATGCGCCCTTGAATATCAAAAATCGCTAGTTTTGACATTGTTACCACTCTAGCATCTACAGATATTGACCAATCTTGACCAAACTTGGTCAAAACATGTATGACAATAAGCTCTTGGACGAGTATGATTTTGGGTCAGATCAGATCAGGAAGTCTGGAGTTATGTGCCCTTTGATATCAAAAATAGCTAGTTTCGACTTTGTTACCTCTCTAGCATCTACAAATATTGACCATTCAAGACAAAACTTGGCTAGAATGTTGGTAACCATACAATAATGAATGAGTTTGATTTTCAGTGTCATCGAAGAAGTGAGTCCGGAGTTATGTGCCCTTGAATTGGACAAAATGCCGTTTTCGAATTTGTTTACACTTTAGCATCTACATTTATTGACCAATCAAGACAAAAAGTGTCAACAATGTTGCTAACTATAATAAGCTGGTGAATGAATTAAATTTTCAGCTTGATCGGACCAGAAAAACCCGAGTTATTAGCCCTTGAATTTCACAAAATTGCCATTTTCAACTTTATTTTCACTTCAAAAAACACAAATATTGACCAATCAAGACTTAACTTGGTCACAATGTTGGTGACCATCAGATCTTATATGATTTCATTTTTCATATTGATCGGACTAAAAAAGCCAGAGTTGTGTGCCCTTGATGGTGACAAAATTGCCGATTTCGTTTTTAATTTCACTCAAACAGCAATAAATATTGACCAATCAAAAAACAACTTGGACATAAGGTTGATGAGAATATCTTTTTCAGAACAGAGTCATGTGCCCGGGATTATGACAAAATTGATGTTTTTTTATTGACTTGGTTTTCACTATAACAGCCACAAATATCGATCATTAAAGATTAAGAATGCTGTTTTCAGCTGGATCATAATCTCGCATCTTAAGTTTGGTGTTCTTCTCTTAGAGATACCTAGGTCATGTAAAAGATGGGTCTTGTTCTGCATGGAGAAAGTTTCAAACTTCTATCAGGTGAGCGATCCAGGGCCATCTTGGCCCTCTTGTCTCCTTTTACCTCAGTATTTTCTGTGCTATATTATACACAAATACTATCTTTTTGGACATCTATTTTGGCCATCTGGAGCTTCCTTCGAAAAGGAATAAAGTATATTTGTTGTTTGGAAAAGAGTGAAAAGCTTGATCTTGACTACATTGCATGACAAAGACATCCTAGCTAGGTCCCTATCATCACAAGATAAAGGGTGGAATCTAGCTAGTTCCGGATCATAACAAGATAAGGGGCGGAATCATTGAGTAATCTACTTGAAAAATACTTCCCGTGATCCTTGGGAGGTTATGTCTAATTTGATTAATACACATAATACATCTCAGATCGTGAGATATTCATAAAGTTTTGTCAAAATTTCATACATGATAGAGTGAATCCTCCACAGTGGTACTCTTGTCCCTTTCATAAGACCTGTTTCCATAAATGAGCTTGGCTGTTGATGCACTTGTAACAAATATATATATGGTTGCAATCAGGGCTGCGTTCATTAATGTTTTATGTGAGCCGTTTCATTCGGAAAACTCTGTCAATTCTGTCAATTTTGTGTCACAGAAGTTGCGACTGTTGCTTATGTGAGCTCACATAAACCCTTACTGAACGCAGGGCTGGTTATTTGTTCTTCATTCTTACCATAAAACTCTACATAATATAAATGCATGTAACTTGTTTAAATTTGAAACAAAATGTTTAGAAAATGGTTTTACTATTTTAGAAGCATTCATACAATGTATTAAGAAATCATGTATCAAACTTGCTTTCACTGCTTTCTTCTGTATTTATTCTAAATTAAAAGTCAGAGAAGTTGTTTGTAATAATTGACATTTCACACAGTCATGGATAGATCTACAATATGTTGGGATATTTCAATTAGCACCGTGTCTTTTGAACATGACCTTGAAGTTTGACTTCACTTTTTGAAAACTTTAACTTGCCTTTGTCTTATGCAATATTTCCTGCCAAGACCTTTCATTTGGGACAATGACTTTTGACCTTGAGTTCCTACTTTTTAGTGAGCCGGGACTTTATGTCCGGGGAGCTAATGTCACAGCCCTAGTGTCGGCGTCAGCGTCGGCGTCAGCGTCGCGTCTTCAAAAACTTTAACCTGGTCTATATCTCAGGCACTATTAGTGATACAGCCTTTATACTTCACACATGGATACCTCCTGCCAAGACCTTTCATTTGGGACCGTGACCTTTGACCTAGTGACCTTGACCTTGGAGTTTGACCTACTTTTAAAAAACTTTAACCCAGCCTTTATCTCATGCACTATTACAGATAGAGCCTTGATATTTCACATATGAATACCTCATGTCATGACATTGACCTTGAGACCATGACCTTTGACCTAGTGACCTTGACCTTTGACCTTGAACTCCTTTTTTTGTGACAAGCTCTCGTATAGGCGAGCTACGTTGTCCGCGGACAACTCTTGTTTAAAACTTTAAACTGGCCTTCAAGTTATCTTGTACACTGATAATAATGATATTAAACATCCAGATTATTTTCTATTTGCAGAGAAGTGGAGGAAGTAGCCCTGCAAAGTCTCCAACCAGCGAGCTCGCGGAAAAAGATTTCAGCTCGAAACCCGAATCCCCTCCGGTGGAGGCAAGACCGGGGCTTGCACAGGGACCACGGCTGGGTCACCAGGTATCGGACAGATTCCAGAAGTCTCGCTCTGTTATGATCGAAAATCTGCATCTGAGCACTCGTCTTCCAACTAACACAGGACCGCCTCCCCCCAAATCGGCGACTCTGCCGCCTAACTTTAGTACACCAACATATGAAACTGTAAGTGGTAGTTAGTTAGGTACACATTTAGGCATCCCTATGGTCATAACCACCACTTTTGTATTTTATTTTTGTATTTTCACTTTACACTTACACATATTGGTAATAAAAATTAAGGTGAACTTGATGAATATGCAATGAATCACAGAATAATCAATTCTCATCAGCAATCATACAATGCCAGCCAGGGTTGATAGTTTCCGTTAAAGCATAATAAGTGACTGTGTATTCTACATGTGCTTCTCATATCAATATATGACAGAGTGTCTTAAAGGTATATCTAGAAACCGTTGAAACATGTAATTACTTAATGTCAGGTTCAGGTGAATTTTTATTACCTATATATTGTAACCAAGTACCTTTAATCATTCCATTTATATTTATTTAAAAATTATTTATTTCATTTTGCTTGCTCAAGTAGATCATAATCGTTTTTCTCTCGTTTTAGATTTATTAATTATATTCATAGTCATATATCCTTCTTGAATATTTAGTATGTAGCATAATACAGGGTGCCCACTGGTCAGGGAAAAGTCAGTGAAATTTGTATTTTCTTCAAGGTCAGGGAAAAGTCAGGGAATTTTGAAAAATGGTCAGGGAAATCTGAAAAGCTTAAAAAGTCAGGGAAAAGTCAGGGAATTTTGAAATTTTCTTTTGTTCGAACAAAACAATTAATAGAAAAAAAAAATGAAATAAAGTAAAACAGATAATCATAACTATGGCATTTTTCAGGTTTTAATTAACAAACCAGTTGTTCTTTTATACATGAACTCTGCACTTATCATTTTAGATTAAGGCTTAACACTTGAAATGGACATTCTATTGAAATCTAATGCTCTGAGGGCTAAATCTGTAAGCATGAGGAAAGATGCTGACTGTGAAAAGAAGAATATTGAACATCTTCAGAGGAGATTGATGAAATATTGATACTTAGAGGGTGCAAGGACTATGCACCATTTGGTTTTAATTGCTTTTGAGTTTGATGATCAGTGCAACATAATTTAGGTCATAATGCTATCTCCTTCCAAATCACTTAAATATTACCATTGTCTTCTTTCAAGAGACATTATGATGCCAAGTGAATAGGGCCATCAAATATATCCATTATCACAAGTTTCCTACAAACATTCATTAGTTGCCCTTGTACCTGATTGATAGAAAATCAATTTTAGCACAAAGCTGGTTTTAAAATGCTCTAAAAGTGCAACACTTGAGCATATAGTATGTCAAAAATGTACATTAAATTGTGCTTATAACAAACTGTTCACCATTACTGTTATCCATTTTTGTCCAGAAAATGACTGAAAATAACTAATTAACAGAATATATTCTAAGTGAAAATAAATGTGAAAGGCTATCAGTGCAGGAAATTTTGATTGGAATGTATCTAGATAAGTAAGGGACTTATTAATTGGTCAGTTAATATTTAAGATGGATAAAAGTTGGAGGGGAAGCAAATCTGTCCTTTCATGAGAATGATGCTCACAGAAAGTTGTTAAAAACAGTTAAAGCAAGACAAAGACTGAAGAAGTATTTCTCATTTTCTCTTAGGAATTGAGGTGTACATCTTAAAGCTCTAGTCATAACTTCAAACATACAGTATTTATTCTAATAAACGCCCATATTCTAATAAACGCCCATCCCCCAAATCTCAGCTGAAAACATGCATATTTCAAGCACAATTTAAAAAGCAAAGGGTGATTCTAATAAACGCCCATCCCCGATTCCAGATTAAAACAATGTAAGTCATAAACAAAGATCACTTCTAAAAGCAATGAAAGAGAGGATTTCCTGTCTCACAATCTGTTTACTATGAAGGAATTGCATCCAAAAATCGACTTTTACAGGCCTTGTAACAAAACTTTGCAAATTTTTACTTGATAAACTTCGAGTCCATGAATTGACATTTGATTCGCATGTTTTAACTAACAAAATTATAATACCTCTAATTAACTCCCACCCCTAACTTTCATATGGAGCACTTTTCAAATAAACGCCAGAGCGTTTATTAGAATAATTACGGTAAGTATTAACATTAATTTTCAATTGTTGTCAAAAAAAGTGTATTTAACTATTTCAAGCAGGACAAATGAACCTTTTCTCTTCATCATGTTTAAATAGTTAAGTATTTTAAAGGGCGACGGTAACAGATGGTCTAATTGCAAAAAATGAATTTTTTTGAAAAAATATGCAAAACTTTTGTGTTGACAACCTCGGGATGGTTAATAATATGCGATTCAGACAGAGAATGAGCCGAAATTACAAGACAGATAGCTGAATTTAGGGAGAATCCAAACCTAAATTCAACCCCATCACTGATGGGGTTAGAATTATTTTGAAATTGTTGCACATGCGCATACAGCGCGGACCATGATTCAAACCAGATTCATACTTGAATTTCAATATGACGTCATCATGTATGTTGTGACGTCATTTAAGAAAGTCGCATGTCCTACTGTTTTGACCTACTTTCGATATCGCTTCATGAATTTGGTATCAAATTGCGAAAAAATGAGTCGTTGCTTCAATAGTTTGTCGTAATCATTTAATCAGGTCATATAAAGCTTAAAAAGTGTACATTTCGTTTGTATTTGACAATTTTTGGGTCCAAATCTGGGAAATAGCAGCTTTAAGGAGTCTACTACATTTTGTAATACATGTATGTTCAACCATCCCATTTGAATGGTTATTGTAAGAAATATTAATAAATAGCGGATCGATTGGATGGCTTTAGTGGGAAAATGATGCCATTTCCCGCGAAAGAAGGTCAGGGAAAAATGAATTTTGGTCAGGGAAAAGTCAGTGAAAAGTCAGGGAATTTTATTCCAGCTGAAGGGTGGGCACCCTGTAATATTCAATAATCAAATGTTGAAAGTGCCATAAACCAACATTAAAATCTATGTAAATTGAATACATAGCATTAGAGTCAGAGGCAGATGAAAAGCAGGTTGAAAACCTAATTGTATTTCTTGATGAAAATAGAGACTTTCCTTGTGTTAGGGATGAAATTAATCATTATGAATACGAGGCAGTCCTGTGTTTTGAACTTTGAAGCTAACTTAACCAGATCTATGATATAATAATCAGTGTGCTGTGGCTAAGTTGTCTTCTTTTGTAACCCTTGCCATTTTGAATAAAGGAAGGTAGATTGAATAATGTAATACTGCAATTTGCAGGGGTTTCAATAATTTTTTTTGCCACATTGGTCTAAAACTAAAGTAAGCAGGGGAAGGGTGGGGCAGGGTTTTCCCTGAGCGTGAGAGTTTGAGGGTCATTGTGACCCCCTTGCCTTCAAAGTTAGGGGTCATTTCTACTATTTTGTGGGTCAAATGCCCTAGGACTAATGTATCAAAAGAAAATCAGGATTTTAAAACTTGCGTCATTAATGACCCTCATGTAAATTTCTAAGGGGTCATTTGTTCTGAAATTGCGACAATGAAGCATGATTTGTGGGTCATGGAAAACCCTGGGTGGGGTGTGCTGGGGGGGATTTTCTGTTTTCCCTTTTAAACCTATACATTTCAAAATAGCAGAGGGATTAGAATTTAATTCAGCCAAATAAAGGGGGGAAACGGTGAAACCAACTGCTCCCGCCTCTAAATGAAACCCCTGCATGGTGATCTTATTCTATGCTGATTTCTTTAATACCTAGAATGAAAAGAAGAAAATAACAAGAGGTTTAATGACTGATTGACTTACCTACTAGAAATTCTTGCATAATTTTTGTGCATTATTGTTAATTCTATCAACAATAGAATGCCACTATCAATCTGCTTTGCACACTCTGCTTTTGGCTTCAGTTTTTAGCTTAAAGCTTTTCCAACAAAATTTTTATGTGACAGAAGGTAAAGCTAAAAAAAACATAAGCTGATTGCATCTTGTTTAATCTATAGATTTTTATTTACACTATGATTGTAAAAGCTTATTGTATTCATGGTTAACTACTAATTCAAAACCATGTCTGAGATTTCTTGCTGATCAAATAAGAAATCTGTAGGAAAATTGATGGCAATGCTTTTAATATTGTGCTTGCAAATACTGTTTGCTCTTTTTCTACTGCCTTATTTACCTTTCTCTTAAGGACCTTTGTACTCTTCTTGAATCATTTTAACTCTCAAAGTAGTTATATAGACCACAATATTTGTGAGTATAGAACTTTTAAAGACATTAATTGCACTACAGATACATTGATTCATACTTGAAGTATTCCATCAATCATTAGATACCAAACACATTGTGCAACTTCAGGCAACATCCATGGCTATGGAAATTGGTGAGGGTATATTATCGTCAAATTATGTTGATTGGCATGGATGATGCCAGAAAATTGATGAAGGTATACCATTGTCAATTTATGTTGCCAAAGATGATGCCAGGAAATTGATGAAGGTTTACCATTGTTAATTTATGTTGCCAAGGATGATGCCAGGAAATTGATGAAGGTTTACCATTGTTAATTTATGTTGCCAAGGATGATGCCAGGAAATTGATGAAGGTTTACCATTGTTAATTTATGTTGCCAAGGATGATGCCAGGAAATTGATAAAGGTTTACCATTGTTAATTTATGTTGCCAAGGATGATGCCAGGAAATTGATGAAGGTTTACCATTGTTAATTTATGTTGCCAAGGATGATGCCAGGAAATTGATGAAGGTTTACCATTGTTAATTTATGTTGCCAAGGATGATGCCAGGAAATTGATGAAGGTTTACCATTGTTAATTTATGTTGCCAAGGATGATGCCAGGAAATTGATGAAGGTATACCATTGTGATTGTCATGGTCATCCTCGATTCAAAAGACAAACAAAAAGAAGGAGAATGAGGGTATGCCATTATCAATTTATGTTGACACGGAGGATGCCAGGAAATTGATGAGTGTTTGTGCACACTTAAACAATAAACCACATGGATGATGTCATGGTCATCTTCGATTCGAAGGACAAGAAGAAGAAGAATGAGAGTATACCATTGTCAATTTACATTGCCAAGGATGATGCTCAAAGTTGCAGGAAGTGATTGGTATCTAATAATAGATGGAATGCTTGAACTGTTTCAAAACTTTGTTTTAACTCGGATCAAATTGCAACCATGTTTCTTTTAGTACTTTTAGAACATTTGCATTTTTGTCCAAATGACACGTTGGTATATGTACATGTGCATTTTAAAGTTGGTGCATCTTGTCAGTTTGTCTTGGTTTGTCTGTATGACATGCATGACTGTATTTTCTTAATTTATTTGTGTCTATATCTGATTTATTTTAGTTCTGTATACAATGTAATAACTTAAATTAATTTTGTCTTGTAAGTTTATTGTATGTTTTTCAATCAACTTGGTTTCAAAAGCCTTAGCAGTGAGGTTGTAGCAATGACACGTGCATGGAATTCTTTTCATTTTACATACATAGATATTAATTTACAAATTTTACTTTCAAAGCCTATAATAATCGCAAAACCTTGGTTATTCGATTTTACTTAACATATATACATTTACTATTCATATACTTAATAGAGGCCTAATTTTCATTATCCATTGAATCCTTTCCCAGATGATTGCATGTTAAACGGATCAAGTTCAAAAATTGATTGCAGATTTCAAAATATTGATGTCACTACTATTATGAAGATGTAATTTGAGTGAAAAACATGAAATATTATCTTTGACTGATAGTGATTTGGCTTTTTTCGCCATAAAAATCTCTAAATCTCAATATGTTTATAAACTCCAGTTATTGTTTGGGAAAGGATTTGTAGTGACATAATTTGAGCTAGGATCTGGAAAGAAATTCCTCTGTACTATGGGGGAACTACAATGTATCCAGATCACTCACTCTGTGCCTCGGATCATTGCATATTTATCAGGACTAATGATGTTCTCTTACTGTACATTATCCTGAAGAAGGCTGCTATTAGAGAACAACATGAATGATCAGACTGCATGTATGCACATGCTGAACTGGATCCATGTTGGTCTTCAAATGTTATAGGGACCCTTTTTCCAGATCCATGCTCATTCGTATTTCTCCATCTAACATGGATGTAGTGGTTTTAACAGTGTTTTCCCCTATCAATTAGCAGGAGTCTCAGCAACACCAAGGTGTGAGGAAAAATTCCCATCCAGATACACAGTTTTCTCAGTCAGTCCAACTGAATGTAAGTCAGTATGCAGGGTGGCAGGCAAGGGGTGATTGTTGCACCTTATCTCTGTAGCTTTTTAAAAACAACAAAATTGTGTGGCAAAATTGAAGTTAGGAAAATGAGGGTATTTGAACATCATGGCAATTGAAGAGTATTGGGGGAAAGGAGAAAATGCTGGTAGTCAAGTGTTTGAGACTTTGAATGAATTTTTCTCCAAAGGCTGCAGCCATAATGCAGTTGGTAGTGCATGGGACTCCCACGTCCCGGATTTGATCCCAGGCGGTTGCAAATATCCATTCTTACAAAAATTTCACCATCTGATGGTTTGATAATTGTAAGCCTTTGTGGGCAAGCAGCTGGAGGCTCGGTAAGGATATTCTGGAAGCACTGGTATGATAAACAACAGAAAAATATGAGATAAAGTGCCTAACATCACTTGTGTTCATTAACGCTCTGCAACCAATGCATTCAACCAATTTTTGATCCCTGCTGGCCCCGTTTTCTCGAAAAAACTTAAGTACAAACTCATGAGTCCATGCTCAAATTTACTACAACTTCAAAGGATTACTCTCCAACGTTGAAGGGCATTCGATTGAAGTTCACATGGATTTCGTGCGATTTGAGCACGGTGCTCAGATTTGAGCATGAGAACGTACTTAAGTTTTTTCGAGAAACGGGGCCTGATCCCTTTAATGTTCCATAATACCCTTATTGATACAATTTAGCTAGGGGCCTGTTTCATCAAAGCATTTAAGGTAGTCCACCCCTAATGAGATACGCCCGTTGTTGGAATTATGCGGGTGACGTCGAAAACATTTGGCCGTGGAACTTTTCACCGCCAAATGTTTACAACCATGCCCGAATATTTTCGGATATGTAACATCGCAGCTCGAAAAGGCTGATGTTTTATGAAACTCAAAATAGCCACATCACGGGTATTCCACCTTAAGACATATTTTTGACTTACAAATGTCCTATGCAATGCTTAAAACAACAATCACTTTACCTATGTGCTGATAGATTGGTGGTACAGGATTCTTGTCCAGAACGTGTTGTAAGTCATCGTTAAGACAAACATATTTTGATGAAACTGGCCCCAGGATCTGGAAAACATTCTTTGTAGCATTTGAGACTAACTTGCTTTCAGATCAACCTGTGCTAGAGAGCAGTCTGATCAGGATCCATGCAGCTCAGGTCATGATGAAGCTATTGGAGGACAACATGGTTCTTGATCAGACTGTGTGTATACACAGGCTGATCAGGGGCCTGTTTCATCAAAACATTTAAATTAAGACATATTTTTGACTTACCAATGTCTTAAAATTCGCTTAAAACAACAATCACATAACCTAGGTATTTATAGATAGGTGATACATGTTTGTTGCCCTGAACTTGTGGTAAGTCATCGGTAAGTCAAAAACATGTCCTAAATATTTTGATGAAACTGGCCCCAGGAACCATGATGTTGGTTTCAAATGCCTTAAATGCCCCTTTTCAAAATCCTAGCTCATTTATAATCATCTTGGAATAGAATGAAACTGGAATAAATCAATATCAATTCATTTCATAGTCATAACAATACCTAATCTTATATTTAAAAAAACAACCCAAAACGGTGTAATTACAGTTTATTCCTGCTTTAGTTACTGTTATAATGTTTTTAGATGCAACCAACAATGTTTCTTTCATTGGAATTGTTGTTGATTATGCATGCTTGAAATCTCTGTTATAATGAGCTATTATAGGATTATACAATAGAAAGCTCTTATTAACACTTTACCAAACAAGACCTGGCCCTGGTTTCTCGGAAAAAACTTTAGTGCGTTCTCAGACTCAAATCTGAGCACCGTGCTCAAATCACACAAAATCCATGTGAACTTCAATCTAATACCCTGCAACGTTGGAGACTATTCCATTTAAGTTGAGAATAGCCGCGGCCTTAGCGTAGTTGGTAGCGCATCTGCCTCTCATTCGAGAGGTCCCGGGTTGGATACCCGACCACGGCAAATATCCTTTCAGACAAAATTGTCACCCACCAATTGGTTTGATATCGTTAACCTGAGTGGGCAAGCAGTTGGAGGCTCGGTAAGGGTGTTGTGGTAGCACTAGTTTGAGAAACAACAGGAATCCATGATTAGGTGCTCCAGCCGCCGCAATATGATCCTGGCAGTTGAAAACGGCGTAAAACCCCAATAAACCCATTGAAATTGAGCATGTGCTCATGAGTATGTAGATCTACTTAAGTTTTTAGCTCACCTGAGCACGAAGTGCTCGAGGTGAGTTATTGTGGTCACTTTTTGTCCGGCGTCCGTCCGTCCGTCCGTCCGTCCGTCCGTCCGTCCGTCCGTCCGTCAACATTTGGGGTGTTTACACTCTAGCATCCACAAAAGTTAGGCGATCTTGATCAAACTTGGCCAAAACAAGTACGACCATAAGTTCTCGGACAAGTTCGATTATGGGTCTGATCGGACCAGAAAGTGCGGAGTTATCTGCCCTTGAATGTCAAAAAATGCTGTTTTTAAGTTTGTTTACACTCTAGCATCTACAATTATTGATCAATCAAGACAAAACTTGGACATAATGTTGGAGACCATAAGATCTTGGATGAGGTCAATTTTCAGTCTGATCTGACCAGAAAGATGAGAGTTATGTGCCCTTGAATTGGGCAAAATTGCCACTTTTTTGCTGTATTCATAAAAGAGTTAATCTAAGGGAAGGAACTCTGACACTACTTTCCTTTAGTATAAGTAGAGTTATCTTGTTTCAGAGCTCCAGATAAACGGGAGT
Source organism: Fragum sueziense (assembly GCA_963680895.1). Lineage (NCBI taxonomy): Eukaryota > Metazoa > Mollusca > Bivalvia > Cardiida > Cardiidae > Fragum > Fragum sueziense. Next base: position 30,340,597 of record OY804606.1, on the reverse strand, counting down.
GATGAATTTTTAAACTGCAATAATTCTGTTATTGTTCATCAAACCCTTTATTGTGGGTACTCATGTGTATCGTCTCGTCAAGACGATACAAATGAGTACCCACAACATAGGGTTTAGAATTGAAATAAAAAGTTAGAATGTCTTCACCCCCACTTATCTGTAGCCCTGTTGTTTGATAGAGGATATAAATAGATTTACACCCTACAGTCTACAATTATTAACCCATTACCAAACAACAAAATTTTAGTCTAGTCCAAAGTCATAGGTGTTGCAGACGACAAGTTCTATTGAACAAAATTTAACATTTTTTGGCCTTTCTTGGTAGGAAACATTGTGGGTAATGAAGAAATTGCTTGCTACTTCATTTTCCACAATGTTTTCCAAAGCCTTTATTTTGTGGGGTCTCCAAAAGCGTCAATGTGTGGGAAAGGGTCAATCAATCAAGACAAAACTTGGACACAATGTCGGGGACTATAAGATCTTGGATGAGTTTAATTTTCAGTCTGATCTCATGAGAAAGTCAAGAGTTACTTGCCCTTGAATTTGACAAAATTGCCATTTTCGGTTGTTTTCAACCTTGTTTACACTCTTGAATCTACAATTATTAATCAATCAAGACAAAACTTGGACACAATGTTTTGGACCATAAGATCTGGGATTAGATTGATTTTCAGTCTGATCTGATCAGAAAGTCAAGAGTTATGTGCCCTTGAATTTGACAAAATTGCCGTTTTTTTACTGTTTTCGATTTTGTTTACACACTAGACTCTACAATTATTGACCAATCAAGACAAGTCTTGGACACAATGTTGGAGACTATAAGATCTCAAATGAGTTTGATTTTCAGGTTGATCTGATTAGAAAGTCAAGAGTTATGTTCCCTTGAATTTGATAAAATTGCTGTTTATGGCTGTTTTCGACCTTGCTTATACTCTAGAATCTACAATTATTTATCAATCAAGACAAAACTTGACCACAATATTGGGGACCATAAGATCTTGGATGAGTTTGATTTTCAGTCTGATCTGATGAGAATGTCGAGAGTTATGTGCCCTTGAATTTGACAAAATTGCCATTTTCCGCTGGTTTCGACCTTGTTTACATTCTAGAATCTACAATGATTATTGATCAATCTATACAAAACTTGGACACAATGTTGGGGACCATAAGATCTCATATGAGTTTGATTTTCAGTCTGATCTGATCAGAAAGTCGAGCGTTATGTGCCCTTGAATTTGACAAAATTTCTGTTTTCTGCTGTTTTCGACCTTGTTTACACTCTGGAATCTACAATTATGGATCAATCAAGACAAAACTTGGACACAATATTAGGGACCATAAGATCTGGGATTAGTTTGATTTTCAGTCTTATCTGGTCAGAAAATCGAGAGTTATGTGCCCTTGAATTTGATAAGATTGCTGTTTTCGGCTGTTTTCGACCTTGTTGATACTCTAGAATCTACAATTATTTATCAATCAAGACAAAACTTGGATACAATGTTTGGCACTATAATTAAGATCTCGGATGAGTTAGATTTTCACAACCTTATTGACCATTAGTTCTTTTTCAGTCTTAAAGTAATAAATATTAATTGAATTGAACAAAAGTGTTGCTCATATCATTTTGGTTCAGGTGAGCGATATAGGACCATCATGGTCCTCTTGTTTCCAGAAACCAGGGCCTGGTTTTGATGTCCCTAATAGAAAAGGCTTGGGAAAATATTGACTGAAAACCAGTATTTTCTCTCTGTGCCTCAATATTTTCCATGCTATGGTACTCACATTTGCCATATTAAGTAATATTGATTTTGTCATTTGCAGCAGCTTTCAAATTGGACCAGTCTAAACTTTCGCCATTTGGGATAGGGTTAAATCTTGAGCTTTTTCTAGCTCCAAATCAGAGATGCGCTTTGTCGCTTTTCTATGAAAAACTTGTAACTGCAACTTGTTTTAAGCTGCTATAGCGAGGTTTTTATGCTTCCCGAAGGGAGAGCATATAGTCACTTTTTTGTCTGTCCATCCGTCGGTCCAGAGTGATTTCTACATAACCCTTGGGCCAAATCTAATGAAACTTACCATGTGAACTCCCTTTGACATAATGCCGATGCACATTTCCCGGTTTTTGGATTTGAGGCCTCGTCATGGGAAAAAAGGGGACTTAGGGTAAAATACAGTTTTTAGCTCCACTGGCCTTCAGGCCAGCGGGCTATTGTCATGGCGTTGTGTCCGTCGTGCGTGCGTCCGTCCGTGCGTCCGTCCGTCCGTCCGGTCGTCAACTTTTTCTTTAAAAATCTTCTCCTCAGAAACTACTGGATGGATTTCAATCAAACTTCACAGGAATGATCCTTAGGTGGTCCTCTATCAGATTCCTTCAATTAAGTCTGATTGAACCAGAAAGTCCTGAGTTATCTGCCCTTGAATTAAAACATGGCTGGTTTGACTTTGTTTTCACTCTAGCACTTACAAATATTGACCAATCAAGACAAAACCTGAACAGAATGTTGGTGACTATCAGATCTTACCTGAGTGCAATTTTCAGCTTGATCTGAATTTTATATGATGAGTTATGTGCCCTTGAAATTGACAAAATTGTCATTTTGGGCTTAATTTTGACTTTGTTTTCACTCTAGCAACTACAAATATTTACCAATCAAGACAAAACTTGGACAAAATGTTTTTGATCATAAGACCTTGTCTTAGTGTAACTTTCAGCTTCATTGGAACATTAAATCATGAGTTATGGGCTCTTGAATTTGAAAAAAATGTCATTTTCGACTTAGTTTTCACTTTTACAACCAGAAATATTAACAAATCTAGACAAAACTTGGACAGAATCATATTGACTATGAGATCTTGCACATGTGTAATTTTCAGCCTGATCAGAATCCAATATCTTGAGATATGTGCCACTGAATTTGACAAAAAATCAGTTTTTGGCTCCGTTTGCATTCTGTTTTCACTTTTGCAATCGCAAATATGGACCAATCATGACAAAATTTGGTCAGAAAATTGGAGACCCTAAGATCTTGCCTGAGTGTGATTTTCAGCTCAATCAGAATTTCACATCCTGAATATGTGCTCATATAAATGGGATAAAATTAGCAAGCTATTGAGTTAATAATCCGAGTCTTCTCTGATGTAAATACGCTCTTTGATATTTTGATTTTTCGCTATTTACATCAGAGAGCGTTGCTCTTTGAAAACAGCGGAAAGTTCGGTAACGTTACAAGTAACTTGAAGCTTTGTTTTTGTGTATCATATCGAATCACTCGGTAAAACACTGTAGGGTATAGATCAATAAATCATTTTTGTCATACCTGACCAAAAATTTCATTTCAAATCGGCCTGCTGGATGAGTATAACCTTTGGTTTTTGAATGGAAGGTCAAGGTAAACAAAGGCTGCTCAGGTGAGGGTTGTTGCAAAACATTGCCTATTAACCTTTTAGAAATACTTTTTGGTCGTAATTTTTTCAGCAGCCATAACAATAAATGGTTCATTTATCGATATCATCAGGGGTTTTAACGATAGCGTTTAAGATCGGATGGTGAACGATGCGCAACAATTTGTTGCGAACTTCTTGATTTTTTCAAAGAGCAACGCTCTCTGATATAAATAGCGAAAAATCAAAATATCAAAGAGCGTATTTACATCAGAGAAGACTCGGATTATTGAGTTAAGTGTATAAAAGATGGAAGGGTTACTGGTTGAAGGGTTTATCTATTAGTGGTTAGTTAAAGGTGTACATGTACTTGAAAGCAGCAGTGTGCCTGCAAATGGTGTTAACCCATTCCAGAGGACAAAATTTTAGGTAGGTCTAAATTCACAGAGCTTGCAGACAATAATTTCAGGATGGAATTTAACATTTTTGGGTCTTTTATGTAGAAAACATTTTATAAAATGAAGAAATTGCTTGTCACAAGCATTTTCTTCATTTCCTACATTGCTTTAAAACTCAAAGCCTTTAAATATCTTGTTAGTAAATCAAGGAGGAAGATGTTTATTACTAGTATTATCCAAAGCTTGAATTTTCTCCCCTTTCTCAAATGTCTTCTAATTTGGTCTTTTGGGGTAGAAAACATTGTGGAAAATGAGGAATCTTTATCTTTATTTTGAGGGGCGTCAAAAAGCGTCTGTGTGGGAATGGGTTCAAATAGATATACATGTAGTTGAAAAAAATGTGTTTATAAATATATTTATGAAATTAAAGTTTTGATTGTTCATTGAGCAATTTTATGGATGTAGCTGTTTACATTGCCAGTATTATCCAAAGCTAGAATTTCCTCCCCTTTCCATTACTTTCTTCTTGCTTTTAGAACCACATGTATTTAATAATCTAATCAAAACTTCGATTAAGCATTAAAAGAATCTCAGGCCTGTGGAGCGATTCAAGACCTTCAGGTCTTCTAGTTCTCTAATTTCTCCTAGTCTAATGGTCAGAATTTGATGAAATTTCATATTTGGGTAGCAAATCAGATGACCTTGACAATAAATTATTTGAAATTTGTGCATAAAAAATATGTCATGCAAAAAGGGGGCTTAACATTTGTTAGCTTTATGTTAGCTCTCCATGGCATACATTTATTGTGACAATGCCTTATTCGGGGAGCATTGTCTGTCTCTGACGGCTCTTGTTGTTGAAAAGCAGTGATGCAGTACTTCTCTGCTTTCCCAGTGCTAAAAGATCCAGTTTCATTTCTATTCCAATTAAAGACCATTCCTATGTGGATCATTCCTATTTATAAACAAAATGTTATGCAATAAGTTGCAGTGATTAGAAGCCTTGCATAATTGTGGTTGACTTACACATTCCTTTAATAACCATTACAAGATTGTTGTTGTCGAATATTTCAACATCAAAATTAGGAAATTCCTGGAATATGAGTTGTTTTGCATACTGTATATTGAATGCTTGTAAAATATGTACTAATGGTTTAATGTCAGTTTTGCATGGCTAATTTAATCGTGCATATATAGTTGCTTTGAATTGATTAATCACATTATCTATATTTAGATTTGAGCTTGAAATCACATATTAAGCGCACCATGTTTTGAAAAGGCATGTAAACAATAGAAAATTTTATGATAAATTTTGTCATCTGGCACCGGTTTCTCGAAAAAACTTAAGTATGTTCTCATGCTCAAATCTGAGCACCGTGCTCAAACCGCACGAAATCCATGAGAATTTCAATCGAATACCCTTCAACGTTGGAGAGTATTTCTTGAAGTTGAGCATGTTCTCATGAGCATATACTTAAGTTTTTTTGAGAAACCGGGGTCTGGTTTATTGGTAAGCTTTAGATTAACCTTTTCCAAAACAGTACTTGAAAATGCTGATAATTAAAACAGCATGGATCTTGATCAAACTGCATGCATGTTCAGGCTGATCAAGATCTAAATCTGTCTCTAAAGCCATATTATGTGTCATTTTCCCAGAATCTGGCTTATATATAGGTATTGATATGTATAACCCATTCCCACATAATTATGCCTTTTGATACCCACAGTCATGTTAAAGGCTTTTGGAAACAGTTGGAAATGAAGAAACTGCTTGTTACAAGCAATTTCTTCATTTTCCACGATGTTTTCCAATGCCTTTATCTCATGGGGTGTCAAAAAGCGTCATAATGTGTGGTAATAGGTGAAGTGTCATTTTCCCAGAATCTGGCTCATATTTATATGTATAAGTTATTATTGATTGGACCTTTCCCTAACAATATTTTAGAGGGGTCTGGTCAAATTGGTAAGATGCTCCATACGACAAAAAACTTGTTGTGTTTCTCTGCAATGTAGAAGATATAATATTGAGGCAAAAGGAGAAAATGCTGATCATCAGCATTTTCTTTTTGTCTCATTGTTTTCCCAATCCTTTTCTATTAGCGACGTCAAAACCAGGTCTTGTTGGGAAAAGGGTTAAGCATTAGAAAGCCTGCAGGGAGAGGCATTTATTATATATTATCATATAGATTTGCTGAAGACTGGATATAGGATTGCGTCTGAGGTCTTATATTTCATAATAGCCTATTTAGAATAATCTTTCACATACTGGATGTTGTTGGAAATCATTCAAAGCTGTATGTCAAGACTTTATAGTTCAGTCTATACCCAAAAGGGCTACGAATCTAAAATTGCGAAAAATCCTTTCTGTGAACTGACTGTTGTGAACCACTGCCATAGCGCAATTGGTAGGGCATTGGCCTCTCACTCGTGAGGTCCTGGGTTTGACCCTGGTCATGGCAAATATCCTTCTAGACAAAATTGTCTCCCACCAAAGGTTTGATAATCCTTAACCTTGAGGGCAAGCAGCTGAAGGCCCAGTTAGGATGTTTTGGTTGTACTAGTATGAGATTGGCAGGAATCCATGGTTAGGTGCTCCAGCTTTTATCCACCATCAATCAATCAATTAATCAATCAATCAAGCAATCAATAAATTCACCAATGGCTGAATTAAAGGACATTTGCTGATGCTTGCCTTGATAGAATGTTGTGTTTTTATTGGTTTGAGACATGACAGGAACATAATGTTTTGCACAGCAGCTGGTGCAATTTTATAGAAAAAGATTATAAACAATGTTAAATCACCTCCAATTAAACATGAACATTGTCTTATAGTCTGGTCAAACTAAAATAATATTGGTGCAACCTGGACAAAATTTGAACAGAATTGAAACCTATGCCAATACACTCAGGAAGTATCTAACTGTTCATAGAAAAAAATATAAAAGAATCCCTCCGTTCGGATTTTTAGCTCACCTGAGCACGAAGTGCTCGAGGTGAGCTATTGTGGTCGCTTTTTGTCCGTCGGCGTCCGTCTGTCCGTCTGTCCGTCCGTCTGTCCGTCTGTCCGTCCGTCTGTCCACAATTTGGTGTTACCACTCTAGCACCCACAAATATTGACCAATCTTAACCAAACTTGGTCAAAACATGTATGACTATAAGTTCTCGGATGAGTTCGATTTTGGGTCAGATCGGACCAGGGAGTACGGAGTTATGTGCCCTTGAACGTCAAAAATTGCTGTATTAGACTTTGTTACCACTCTAGCATCTACAAATATTGACCAATCTTAACCAAACTTGGTCAAAATATGTATGACTATTAGTTCTCGGATGAGTTCGATTTTGAGTCAGATCGAACAAGGAAGTCTGGAGTTATCTGCCCTTGAACGTCAAAAATTGTTGTATTAGACTTTGTTACCAGTCTAGCATCTACAAATATTGGCCTATCAAAACAAAACTTTGCAACAATGTTGCAAACTATAAGTTCTCGGATGAGTTCGATTTTGAGTCAGATCGGATTAGGATGTCTGGAGTTATTTGCCCTTGAACGTCAAAAATGGCTAGTTTTGACTTTGTTACCACTCTAGAATCTACCAATATTGACTGATCAAAACAGAACTTTGCAACATTGTTGGTAACTATAAGTTCTCACACTAGTTCGATTTTTTGTTAGATCGGACATGGAAGTCCGGAGTTATGTGCCCTTGAATGTCAAAAATGGCTAGTTTTGACTTTGTTACAACTCTAGCATCTACAAATATTGATCGATCAAGACAAAACTTTGCCACAATGTTGGTAACCATAAGATCTTGGATTACTTAAATTTTCATTGTGATTGAAGTAGGAAGACTGGAGTTATGTGCCCTTGAATTTGACAAAATTGCTGTTTTCGACTTTGTTTACACTGTAGCATCTACATTTATTGACTAATCAAGACAAAACTTGGCCACAATGTTGGTGACCATAAGATCCTGGATGAGTGAAAATTTCAGCTTGATTTGACTAGAAAAACCAGAGTTATCGGCTCTTGATTTTCACAAAATTACAGTTTTCGACTTTATTTTCAGTCTAACAATATATTGACCAATCAAAAAAAAATTGGACATAATGCTGATGGGAATATTTTTATTAGAACAGAGTTATGTGCTCTTGACTGTGACAAAATTGTTGGTTTCTTCCACTTTGTTTTTACTGTAACAGCCACAAATATTGATCTTTCAAGATTATGAAAGCAGTTTTAAGCTGGATCATAATCTCACAAATCTTAAAGTATGTGCTCTTGAACTTGACAACATTGTGACTTTCTTTCTATCTAGGTTCAGGTGAGCGATTAAGGACCATCATGGTCCTCTTGTTGTAATTTTGGGGCAAAAATTGGGTATTTTTGCTAAAAAATGTGAAAAACTGGAATCTATCATTTTGTGAAAAATATTATTGTTTGTGTAGTTATTTTGTGAGCAAATGTTATCAAATATGATTTTCTTTGATACCAAAAAAGAATTACTTATAAAAAAAAATAAAAAAAATATTATTGGGGGGGGGGGGGGATTACTGATATTAGCATAGTAATAAATATATCGTCGGTGCTATGACAAAATGGCGTAACAAATTAGTTACGCCATTTTGTCAATTTTTTTAGCTCACCTGAGCATGAAGTGCTCAAGGTGAGCTATTGTGGTCACTCAATGTCCGTCGTCCGTCCGTCCGTCCGTCTGTCCGTCCGTCCGTCTGTCCGTCTGTCCGTCTGTCAACAATTTGGTGTTAACACTCTAGCATCCGCAAAAGTTGGCCAATCTTAATCAAACTTGGTCAAAGCAAGTATGGTCATAAGTTCTCGGATGAGTTCGATTATGGGCCTGATCGGACTTGGAAGTCTGGAGTTATTTGCCCTTGAACGTAAAAAATAGCTAGTTTTGACTTTGTTAACACTCTAGCATCTACAATTATTGATCAATCAAGACAAAACTTCAACATAATGTTGGAGACCATAAGATCTCAGATGAGTTCAATTTTCAGTCTGATCTGACCAGAAAGACGAGAGTTAATGTGCCCTTGAATTTGAAAAATTGCCATTTTTGGCAGTTTTCGACCTTGTTTACACTCTAGAATCTACAATTATGAATCAATCGAGACAAAATTTGGTTACAATGTTGGGGACCATAAGATCTTGGATGAGTTTGATTTTCAGTCTGATCTGATCAGAAAGTCGAGAGTTATGTGCCCTTGAACTTGACAAAATTGCCGTTTTTGACTGTTTTCGACCTTGTTAACACTCTAGAATCTACAATTATCAATCAATCAAGACAAAATTTGGACACAATGTTTGGGATCATAAGATCTTGGATGAGTTTGATTTTCAGTCTGATCTAATCAGAAAGTTGAGAGTTATGTGCCCTTGAACTTGACAAAGTTGCCGTTTTTGACTGTTTTCGACCTTGTTTATACTCTAGAATCTACAATTATTGATCAATCAAGACAAAATTTGGACACAATGTTGGGGACCATAAGATCTTGGATGAGTATGATTTTCAGTCTGATCTGATCAGAAAGTCGAGAGTTATGTGCCCTTGAACTTGACAAAATTGCCGTTTTTGACTGTTTTCGACCTTGTTAACACTCTAGAATCTACAATGATCAATCAATCAAGACAAAATTTGGACACAATGTTTGGGATCATAAGATCTTGGATGACTTTGATTTTCAGTCTGATCTAATCAGAAAGTCCAGAGTTATCTGCCCTTGAACTTGACAAAGTTGCCGTTTTTGACTGTTTTTGACCTTGTTTACACGCTAGAATCTACAATTATTGACTAATCAAGACAAATTTTGGACACAATGTTGGAGACCATAATATCTTTAATTAGTTTGATTTTCAGTCTGATCTTACCAGAAAGATGAGAGTTATGTGCCCTTGAATTTGATAAAATTGCCATTTTCGGCTGTTTTTGACCTTGTTTGCACTCTAGAATCTACAATTATTAATCAATCAAGACAAAACTTGGACCCAATGTTGGGGATCATAAGATCTCGGATGAGTTTGATTTTCAGTCTGATCTGATCAGAAAGTGGAGAGTTATGTGCCCCTTGAATTTGATAGAATTGCCATTTTCGGCTGTTTTCGACCTGTTTTACACTCTAGACTCTACAATTAGTAATTAATAAAGACAAAACTTGTACACAATGTTGGGGACCATTAAGATCTCAGATGAGTTCGATTTTCAGACTGATCTGATCAGGAAGTCAAGAGTTATGTGCCCTTGAATTTGAAAAAAACCCCTGCTTTTTCGGCTGCCTTCGACATTGTTTATACTCTAGAATCTACAATTATTTATCAATCAAGACAAAACTTGGACACAGTTGGGCACCATAAGATCTCGTATAAGCTGGATTTTCACAACGCTATTGACCATAAGTTCGTTCTCAGTCTTAAAGTCATAAATATTAATTGAATTGAACAAAAGTGTTGCTCATATCATTTTGGTTCAGGTGAGCGATATAGGACCATCATGGTCCTCTTGTTTTATAAATGCTTTCTACTAAGTATGTAGGAGCGCATATCCTGTCAAAACGGCGTTTTTCTACACCTATTAGAACCCTTTCAATTATCATGTGACAAAATTGCGTAACTCGATTTAGCTGACAAAATGGCGTTATACGTAGACAAATTTACATGAGAGTAATAGTGAGTTACGCAATTTTGACGGCGTATTTTTTAACATTTTTTAAAACGGCAAAAACGTTTTTGGCTCTCCTGACAAAAATGGTTTTCGAGCAAAATTTTTATTACGCCATTTTGTCATAGCACCGACGATATTATATATTCCTTTATTTGACTAAGATTTATCGTAATGGAATAAATGAGTGAAATTATTATTAAATCCTCCTTTCATAAAATTATTAGTCATATGGCGTCGTCATGTGTGCACCTGATCATGTTTTCCCGATATTTCTTGTATCAGTGCAGACACAAATTCAAATTTAATCCATCATGCTGGTCATTAGTAAATGACTCGTCCTGTTTTGAGAGAAAACAACTTTTGTCAAAGGACAAAAATTATAATGACCAAGGCAGCCATTGAACCCATAATCCTATGATTGAAAGTTATAATATCCCAATTTTTAAGGTTCTACAATAAAACGGTAAAGAGTGTGCATCATGGGATGGATATCGATTACAGACAAAAATAATCTCGATTCTGGTCAAATATTTTGCAATACAGGTAACTCTTATTTCTGCATCAATTTTCAAAAGGTTTATTGCACGTACCCGCCTTACTGAGCTCTTTTCTGAGATAATATGAATTATTTGTAGAATACTTTTATTTTGTCCAGAAATTGATCCCAACCTAGACTAGAAAACGACATGATAACGACTACAGTCAAATTAACTTTGCTTCAGGTAAGGAATTGTGAAATAACTTTCTTATACACGATTCAATTTTCGGGTGGTTTGTTGCATATACCCCGCCTTACGGAGCTCTTTCCTTTGAAAACACCTCATACTTTTTGCAAATAATGATCCCAACCGACCAGAAAAACGACCTGATTTTTTTCTGGTCGGTGGGGATCACTACTTGAAATAATTACAAGGAGAATTCAACTAAGTCATAATCACAGGAAAGAGCTCAGTAAGGCGGGGTTCATGCAAAAAAGCGTTAGAAAATTGACGGAGAAATAAGAAAGTTATTGCAAAATGTCTTAGCTGAAGCGAGGCAGAATTGTCCGTAGGTATACCCATCCCACAATGCACATTCTCCACCGTGATACGCCCTATTTTTTACCTGGCAGTTAAAAAAGGCAACGGGAAAAAGTTATAAACAACTATTTTCCCGGTAATTCGCAACATTAGATCAGGCAATATCGGTTCTTACTTTGAATTTTATATATTAATCTCGAATTTAATACATTATGTAATCTATGAATAAAAAAATGCTAAGCAAGACTCTCTCTGATTCAATTGGGATGGGGTGATTTGATTTTTCTAACAATACAATGATGGTACCTGTATATCATAAAAACAATAGAATGTGCAACATGATTTAGTTTATTTGCTTTCAATATTTGCTTTTATTTGCATGTTTATCCATGAAGATGGCAGATCTTCAAGTTGCCAAGAAAATGGGCATGGCAAAACAGGATGTTGTTGACGAGAAGTTTGTAAGAAAGACAAAAAAGAGCTATCGCTCAGTATTGCGGTGGTTAGCACAATATGTTATGTTTTAAAATGTAGAATATGAGTGTCGGACGCCCTAACATCACCTTTTTAGCTGCCCCTCCTTAAGTTACTTGTGGCATGGTCCCTAAGGCATTTAGCGAACGGAAGGGTGGAAAAACATCATTCCTGTCGAGCATCATTTCCGATTAAGAGAGAGGTGGTAAGATGACCATAGGATAGTAATGTCACTGATGGCATAGGTATAATACCCCATGACTGGAAGAACAGTTTTATCATTATTTTTTACTAATACCAAGGTGATTCTTTTGCATGCACCAACTACTGCGGACCTAAGCATATAGACCATGTCATGAGGTTATTTGAGCATATGAAAGACTCTTTGAGGAAAAAACTTCATTAACAAGGACTCGGTGCAATTTTGGTTTGTTCCTGGTTGAGGTATCACGGCTGCAATCTTTAAAATAAGAGCAAAGATATGTTTATAAATCTTACCCTATATTACAGTTAAAGGCAAAGAAGAGCTAAAGTTTAATGAGTTTTGATCAAATTAATTTTTCATTTAATTGGCCTGGAATAGGGGGTGGGGGCCAAGATCCCTCATCCCATATCATGGCTGTCTAAAGGTAAATTTCACAAACGATAGAAAACAACCTAATAAATGATCAATTTTTGGTAAAAACAAAATTTAGGTAGAATACGCCAATAATAGTCAAGTAAAAGGTCATTAAACGCATAATCCATTAGTTGATTTCAAGTGGGAAAGCAATAATCAAACGAGCTACCTATAGTTACAAAGGCCTGAAGTTCCGATAGGAATGCTTAGAATGTAAAAATAACATGAGGGGCCAAGATACCACAGGAATATTTGGTCACTGATCACCAAGATACCCCAGCCTGTTTATCTTGCCCGCCTCCCGGGGGTCAAGATACTAAGGGTGAGGGCAAAGATACACCCTGAAATTTTGGTACTCATGGACAATTTACTCACGGGTATCTTGGCCCGCGGGGGTCAAAGCTGCCCAGGCGCCAAGAAATACTGATATCACCACCGATGCAGTGATGCTTGGGGGAAGTTCAAGAAGATCCTTCCACTCCTGTCATCACATGAGCATGGGTTCAAGGAAGGGTCTTAGATGCCTTTGCGCGTTCTACCCTTCACCAGTAGCGAGTTTCACACCCAAAGCTTTGGATTTAAAGCGTCTCAGTCAAAATGACACAGCTGTGATCTGTTGGGTATTTTGGGCTCTGACACAGACCCCCTGACGACATTTTGACGCAGGGTTTATAGGTACAAAGGTTAGGATTCCATAAAACTCACTGACACTAAGCGGACGGTGCCTCAGATGGTATGGACATGTCTGGCATGCAACCTCTTGTATTTACTCTGTAATGTCTGGAGCAAGAGACAATAAATGTCAAAGAAAGACCTTGGTTGGCTATGTCATGACTGATATTAGGAGTATCGTCTCAGTGGCATTAATAAACAGAGGAGCCTAGGCGTTGACAGAAACTGGTTTCCTGCAGCCTACACCTTTAGTATAGAAACATCCCCATTTGTTCGTCAAACAATTAAAAACAATCCTCATGACAAAAATGTAATCATCTTTCCATTGTTTGTCTATTCGCTGTATCTCTTTAGCTGTAAACTGATTCACGCCGACTTTGGTATGTTTGACAATTATTCGTAAACACAAGTCTTTTGGTTCAGAATTTCAGCTGATTAAGACGGTGGTATTCATTGTCAGAAATGAATTCTAAGAGTAAAGAATTTGTTGACCATGCCAATTGTTATATATATATATTATCATACAGGATTTTCTGTACCAATTGCGGTAAAAAGATA